>CAUZXS010003245.1:112500-132500 GCA_963585895.1 Sepioteuthis lessoniana | reverse complement strand
CTTATTTTATATCTAACAGAAATTTTTGATAAAAATTCTATTGATGATTTGATATATAAACAGTGGTTATCAACTGATAGGACCACTCTACAAACTGTACTACGAAATTCAGAGGAATTCACTGAATATTTTCATGCTGGCCTTCAAACTTTAAAGAAGTATGATTTCATTGCCAAAGAACAGTCAAAATTTTGTTCTGGAAAAAAAAAAAAAAAAAAAAGAAAAGTTCTTTGATTGATAAGGAAATGATTGTTATTGCTGATTTTATTGAAAATTATTCATTTATTTTGCAAAATGCTGCCCAAGGTTTCTACTGGAATAATGATCTAGCTACACTACATTCATTTGTCTGTTATTACAGAAGTGGCACAGAGCTGGAGCATATTAATCTTGTCATATTTGATTGTCTGAAACATGACACAATGGCTGTCAATTTGTTCCAGAGAAATCTTGTAAAAATGTTGAAAAATAAGATTAATTTTGATATCAAAAAGCTGATATATTTTTCTGATAGTGCTGCATCACATTATAAGAATTATAAAAACTTTGTCAATTTGTGCAACCACAAAGTTGACTTTGAAATTGATGCAGAATGGCACTCTTTTGCAACTTCTCATGGAAAAGGACTGTGTGATGGGTTAAATGGTACTGTTAAAAGATTAGCAGCAAAAGCAAGTCTGCAGCGACCATATAATGAACAAAAAATGATACCACAACAACTGTTCAATTTTGTAAGATAAAATATTTCAGGTATAAATACTGTATATTGCTCAATGGATGAATGGAAAAATGAAGCAGACATCTTGAAAGATAGATAGATTATAAGAACTCAAAAACTACATTCTTTTATTCCTGTGTCTTGGACAGAGGTGGAAATAAAAACTGTCTCAACCCAATATGAGGGAAAAATAGTAAGGATTATTAAACATGACAATATAGAGTTCAAAGACCTTAAGGGATTTGTCACAGCAATGTATGATAGGAATTAGTGGTTAGGATGTGTGCTGGACAAATATCCAGACAGTGAAGAAATAAGTGACATTTTTAGGACCAAAAGGGCTGACTCCATCTTTCTATTATCCATCGCATCCAGATATTTTAGTTTTAAAATGTTCTGATGTACTTAGCTTAGTTGATTCAAAAACAGACACCGGAAGAACTTATAAAATTTCAAAAATTGAGATGGAAAATGAATCAAATATTTTAGCAAAGAAAATTAGTTAAAATTTTTTTTTATATAACACACACACACACACACAAACAGTGGTGGGTGTTTGCTTCAAATTTTCATTTTCTATTTTAAAATTTGTTCCAACTGGCATACATTTACATTTTTTATGGATTTTGACAACCATCTTAAATGAGAACAAATATCAAAACTCTTTGGTATATATAAAACAATTTAACAAAAATAAAAATCATCATTTTGAAGATTTAATTGTGACACGGCATGAAATATTTATCCCAGAATGGGAGTTTATTTTTCGCACGTGTGAAGTCGGGGCAGTCTGGCACTTAATCCCTCACAAAATAAGTTCCAGTTAAGATTCCTTCTTCGGGCACATGGGGAACTGGCAGATAATGTGGGGGTTAATTTGGGGCTAGACTGACCGCCGTTGGCAAGAGGTTTCCAAATTTCACGTTACACACACACCCACTAGGCCACTACCTCTTCCTATCCCTAGGATAATGGAAGATATGGGCCTCTAGGTTTAGATATAATATTATTATTTATCGTAGTCGATAATTCCAATTTCCTATGAAATATTTTTAAAGGCGAATAGGACATTTAGCGAGAATAAATTGAGGTGAAAATGAAGCTGAAAAGAAACATGCAAAAGAAGGCAATTTGATAGGCAAACAAGACAATGAATAAATTTTGACACGAGAGGACATCTAAAATATAAAGTTTTAATAGCCAAGGTCCAACCAAATATCTATAGGGGTCGGCTATGTTTCCCAGGAAACAGTCTCCGACATAAATGTCTCTTTCTTTTTTTTTCTTTCCTTTCTACCTTCTTTAAATTGAGAGAGAGAGAGAGAGAGAGAGAGAGAGAGAGAGAGAACATACAATGACAATACTTAGGAAGGGTGGAGGGAGAAAATGGTTAGCTTTTCGACGGATTTCTTCGCAGAGTATTTTCTTTAATGGGCTAGCAGGATTCTATGGAGCTCGGCTTGAAGGCGTCTACTATCTCCTGTCCAAGAGCTCTATTTCGCTTCTTAACCCGGAGTTTTGGTGGCAGTGTCAACACATCTTGTCACACCAACTGCTGTCCTAAAACTAAATTCTTTATCTCTATTTCCGCCAATGAAAAGGGTGCTACTTCCACTTTAGGGTTCTGGCCAATCACTTGGCCTCTTTCTTCTTCCCTCATCCTGTCAGGAGATTCATTCAGACTACTATATGTCCCTACACCCACTTCTTTATCCATCGGGTTACAGAGTGCAACATCTCTTGGCTTTCATTCTGACCTGGATTTGTTACTTCGGCCTTGAGGAATTGACCTACATTCCTTATTCCTCTTTTGGCGGCCTGTTAATTCAAACACAGAGGGGTAGGGGAAATTTCTTATTTCTCCCCTCTCAGTGGTAGACCATGTGACAAAATCAACAGAATTATGTTGACCATTGACATACAATGTTACACATTCTTTCAATGTTGGTGCCTGATAAAATGTTAACATGATTTTAAATCACTTTTTAAATATTTATTTTCATTATATCACTTTTATTTATAATACAGTCTGTTTGTTATATTAAAAAATGTAAACAAAAACCAAAAATGTCTTTTTTTCAAAAGCCTATTTGATCATGAATAAAAAAAAAAATCTGTTGATTTTATGACCATGGTACTTATGTAAATGTTATTCAGCATTAAAAGAGCTTTCTAAAGATATACAACTTAACCATATTGTGAGTTATCAAAATTTGGATATATGGTGACAGATGGCCAAATCCACCATTTTGAATTGGGTCATAAAACACTTTTGAATTGGGTCATAAAACACTTATAGCAAAATTTCTACAGAGGTTCCCACCATGAATTTTTTGTACATATCAGGACATAAGAAAGACAAATTATTTGGCTAATTTAAAAAACAAAAAACAAATTTTTGAGAAAATGAAGGTCAAAGTCAACTTGCCTTATTTGACCTCTAAAATAAAAAAAAATACATATGGTACATTTTAGATCCATCCAAGTACTTTAAAATGGTATATAAATAAGCTTTCTTGGTGCAAAAACACCGAAGATATTTTAAACTTTGTCAATATCATCGAAAATTCATATTTTCGGCAAAAGTCAAAAAGTCATAACTTAAGAACCACTCAACTTTGAGAGGCAAGACTGGTGCCATTCAATTCGTATCATGAAGATCTATAAGTGTAGCAAATTTGAAAAAAATCCATGACGGTCAAGGTATTTTGGGCTAAAAAAATTTGTTGATTTGACATGGAATCACCCATACACACTCATCACATCCTCTCAAAAAAATACATACACACACACATATATATATATATATATATATATATATATATATATATACATACACACACACAGATATATGTGTGTGTGTGTGTGTGTGGAGAAGAAGAAGAGAAAGAGAAGGGCTATTCTATCAAAGTATCAAAGAAATAGCTTTAACTTTTTCCTTTTTTTTGTGTGTGTGTTGTGTGTGTGGGGGGGGGAGATATAAAACTTGAATCATTAATAAATTCATCATTTCTGACTTTTTGTCTTTTTTTATGCCATAGTTTGAATCTTTAATGACAGTCTCAATACTCTGAAAAGAAATTCACCCTTAAGATCTTCCTAGTCACCTTTTTATTTTGTCATTTTCTTTACAACTTCTGTTAAGAATGGATGTATTTCACAAATATATTTTCAAAATGTCAATCATAGAACTTTTGTTCAAAAAGGATTAAAAAAAAAGTCATTTAAACAAACAAGAGAGAAAGGTGTCAGGAATCACTGAAAAACATTTTTTAATTAAATAATTTCTGTATGAATATAGGTTTACAAAGAAGCCAAGTAGTACGCAGCATTTTTTTCCAAGTTAAATCTAAGTCTTTGACTGAATATCCAAATTTTTAGAAGTAAATGTCTAAACAGAGTTGAAAGATGGTATACTTTGTTTAAAAGTGAGCCAGAATTATGCAAGATAATTGTATTTAATCAGATATTACACATATAAGTAGAAAACACAAGAGTATAAAGTTGATTTTAACACAATCAGTGTGTGTGTGTGTGTGTGAGTGTGTATGTGCATGAAGTATCTGTATAAAGAGACAAATAATGAAATGGTGATAACAAACATTGAAATACAATAAAATTGATTTCATTTTGTTTGTTAGCCAAATAGTTTTCTGATGAATAATGTTAATTTTATAGTGAATGGTTGAAATGAGAGACATTATATACATAACTAGAATACACCTGTCAATAACGATGGTTGAATTTTATATAAAATATCTTTTGTATAATCCAAATTAAAAAATTTCAGAATTTAAGAAGAATAAATCAATAAATGAAAAGTATTTCATATGTTATTGTTATAAAAAACACAACTTTCCAGTAGCAATTATCTGAAAAATCAAATTGTCTGTGTCATTGGACTTTCTCACTTTCTCTCTTTATCTTGTTGTTGTCAATGTAGATTCAAAAGATACATAGTCAAGCAGACAAACTCAAAAACTGAAGAAATCATTCTGTTGTGATATCAGCCTGCTTTCCCCCAACAACTTGTCTGCTTTCTCTTCCTTTCTCTTTCGATGTGGCAAGCCACAAATCACATGATTCTTTCTTTCATTTTTACTTCAATTTTTTCTTTCTTTAAAGATTATAACAAACAACATCAGATCTCACCTTCCTTTCTTTCTTTTTTAAATATGTGTACAGACACAGATGTACACACAGAACATGTGTTTTATATTATTAGGAGATAATATTTGACGCCCTTATTGATGTTTGCATATGATCAAAGATGATAAAGTAAATACATTGAAAGAAGTGAAGAAATAACAAAAATAATTCCTATTTTGAGTTATAAATGAAACAATTCCAACCACAAATATAAATCTTGGCAGTAAGAAATGTTAATTAATTCATGTCAACCTAAACACACAGAAATTGCCATTATTTTTATTCAAATGACTGAAAGATTCTATATATACATAAAAAGTTATCAAATATCAAAGAATTTTAATCAGTCTCAGATGATTAGTCTATAATGTATGACTCATTACCTCAATGAAAAGATTTAAATAAATCATTTAAAATGAGAAAAGAATAAGTAAAAATCATAAGCATAGAATATCACTAAAATTAAATGTAATTGAGATTATAACTCCTGAAAAAATAGTAAACTTGAAATCATCATAAAAACATCAAATGACAAAATTAAGAACAAAAGGAAAAAATAAAAAACAGACTGGCAAACATGATATGCAGAAAAATCATTACAAAGTAAAAAAAAAAAAAAAGAAAAGAAAAAAAGAATGATAGAAGTGCGTGCGTGTGTGTGTGTATATATATATATATATATATATATATATATATATATATATATATATATATATGTGTGTGTGTGTACACACACACACATATTGTATATGTTTCATTGTTGTTATCTTAAATGTCTAAACAGGAGGCATTATTTCTCTTTAAGATAAAATTTTGATTTGTTTTATCATTAGAAATGTACCAAAAGAAAAACTAATAGGCATTTATGAATACTTAACAGAGAATAAAATCACATACTGAGATAATCAAAATGTTTAAATGCAGTTTTTGTATTGGGAATATTGCGAAAAGTGGTAACAATCGGAAATACGAGTTGTATTCTTATTAGAAACAATACTATACAGTAGCTCAAAGATTCATATTGTGTATAGAGAAAGGGAAAAATTGCTTTTCCAATAAAGATTGTCATAAATAAGAGAACAATCCCTTTAGAGCTAGGAATTCACATGAAATATTTTGTGATTCCCCTCATCATAAGTATTCTTCAGTTAAGCAGATATGTATATATGATATTTAAAGGCAATAAAGAGTGAAAGTAAGATTTAAAAAAAAAAAAAAAAATTTATGATAACAATGATTGCCAACAAAGATATTTTGAGAGAGATATTACACATCTTCATAAAAATTTGAATATTTTCCTTTTTTATTCTGGAAAAAAAATCCCTAACTAAGGGGAAGGGGAAAACAACCACCAAAATGTGGATCCCAAAAAATTCACAAGGCATTTATTGCCAGGAGAGAGTCAAGAGGCAAGTAAAGCAGTTTAGAGGATGAGAATTCCATTTCCAAAGTCTTAAGCACCTGTTCAGTACTTATAATTGTTTCTGCAAAATCTACTGGAGAGAGAGGACATTATTTGTCTTTAGCAAAGGCAGAGTGCAAGATAGATATTAGCCAATTAGAGAAGTGGTTAGTGGCAGTTGAGACAGTCAAACAAGTTTCAAGTATAGTCACACCCTCTATGTAAATCGTATATGTATATATGTGTGGAGGTACTGCACTGCAAAATAATAATGTGCTCATGTTATCATTATTTTTTAAAAAGTAAGAACAAATAAAAAATAAGGTTATTATTAGAAATTGTGTATTAACAAAAGCTTAAGCAATAGATTATGCAATTTAAATAAGCAACAAAGTATACAAATTGGAGTGATGTTACACAAAGAAATGATGAGTCAAGATGATATATAGATTTTTTTTAAATCACAAAATATAATTTATACAAATGGATGTTGTGGAAATACATTAAAATTTTTCAAGGGTTCAAATATTTTTTCACCTTCTTTGTATTTTATGTATTGATTCAATAATTATATTGATACTATAAATCATAGAGGGTAAATTTGAGATTTAATTAGCATTTGAAAGAATTAGTAATAAAATAGATATTAAGTTCTGCATTTAGAGCAACAAAAGTTTTCATATAAGCAATGATAGTTAATGATACATGAAAAAAAATCTTTGCTGGCAAACAATATATTTGTAACATAGTTGAAAAGCAATCACAAAATTTTACTGTAAAATACATTTTTTCCTCACACAAATTTATGAAAGATTAAATTCACGAAAAATAAAATAAACATGAGCATATAGAAGAAAAACATAGATGATGATTTAGAATTTCTTTTACATCATATATATATATATATATATATATATAGATAGAGAGAGAGAGACAGACAGACAGACAGACAGACAGAGACACACACACACACTGCAAACTATGACAATGATCTAAGAATTGTGTTTATATTTTTATTCAGTTATATATAAAAATTATTTTATAATGTTAACTATGAATCCTATTGCATCTTCACAAGGAATCAAAATAAAAAAGCAGTTTGCACAAAGAAAAAAATTGGATTCCAATAACAGATAAGTCACATGGCAGTGAATGATGTGACAAACTTTATAAGGGGGTGTGGCTTGAGTTAGGAAGGAGGGACACAGTAAAAAGAAAAAAAAGTTGGTTGGAAAAAGTTAGGAAGTAGAGAGGATGTAAGAATTTAAGAAAAAGAAAAGGAAAGAGAGAAATGACAAAGAGTCAATGAGAAGAAGAATAAACAACAAATAGAAGAATAGAATAAATTGAAAAAAGAATGGGAGACAAAGTTTAAAGAAAATGGAAAGTTAAATGTTTAGATGCAGAGAGAGAGAGAGAGTAGATAAATCAAAGTGTGTCATCCAACAGACAAACTTCAATGACAGCTGACATTCACACGATGTTCAGCAACCAAGGCAAAGCCAGCTGTACATGGAACGCATAGAGTTGGGGAGGGGGGAGGTCTTTTTTTTACTTTTTAATCTTTTCTTTTTAAACATAAAAAAGAGAGAAAATAAAGAATCTAACAGAGGGCACATTTCATCATTCAGGTCAAACTGAACTGGGAGTAAAAGACAATCACAAGTGGGATGACTGATAGCATGGGGAGAAAGAGGCAAAAGACAAGTATATATATATATATATATATTTGAATGCTTGTTTGCCCATCTCTCTTCCATTCTTTGACTTCTTTTAAAAACCAGTTTTGAAACCAGCTATCTCTTAAGAGACTTAAGTTTCTTTTAAAAATGATCCATCAAATTCTGACCGCTAAAGATAACTTTAGAAACAAAACTGCAGTTTTTCTTTCTTATGTGTATATGAGTGGGTAGATGACATGCATGCACCCTTCAGGACATAATGACAAATTATAAATCTGCAAATAAAAAAATTAGGAAAAGTTGAGAGAACAGCTTAAAGTTAGCCTCCTCTTTTCTTTCTCAGCTTCATAATGAAAGTTTGTTTTTAACTATTCTTTCTTGATAAATTAATATCATAATTCTCTTTTATAAACATTAAGTATAAAACATAAAAATTTCAAAGCAAGGATCAAATTTTCAGAATTTGTAATGGAAAAATTATTTTGATTTCATATCAAAATTAGATATTTCTCATAATAATTAAATTTTGATTAATACTTGTTTTTGACATACTAAATAAAGAGCATGAATTAAAAATAAAGAAGAAGCCTTTAGTAAGAACTGAACTTGCATCTCTTATTCTTGGTGTGGGTTTTACTATGACAGTGCTTTAATGATTACATCTCACAGATTTTATTAGTAGACTTTGATCAAATAATGACCTAAAAGTTGTGATAAAAAGCAAGAGAAATATAATGAAACAGATTAATCAAAAATTAATGATAATGGAAATACTTCTAGGAAATTTACTAGTAATAAACATCTTTACAAGGAAAACTAAATGGTAATTAAAATCTAATAACTTATATAAATACATTTAAGGAGTGTATATATGTGAAAGAACATAAATAATATGGGTTAAAATGTTATTTAGCTCTTTATCCAAGCAGTGGACCAACTCATTTTCTTCCCTAAATGATTCGCAAGGTTTTAAAACAAATAGCTACATTTCTTTTACCACGTCTAAGTTTACAGAAAACTCTACTGGTTCTACCTTGCAATGCTTCCTAACAAGTGTTCAAAAGATTTTGATGTTGTTTGAAGGGAAATCACTGTTTAAATTAACAGTTACCGATTAATAGATAAGAATTACAAGATTGAAGAAATAGTGCAAATTAGTGAAATCTTGACAAGTGAAAGCAAAACAAAAATTAAATTTTGCACATTGTAAATAAGAAAACCTTAGTAATATGTAGTGTCCATTGACTAAGGTATTAACATACATACATATAACCTCTAAACAAACCTCTTTGACAACATCCTGAAAAAATGTTTTATGGGATTATTTTTTTGCAGTTATGATTCTGAGAGAGCAATCATTGACATTGGGACTGATTAATAATTGCTAGAAAATAGGAGCAGTGTAAAGACTTTAACTTCAGTAACATTTCATCCCAAGGGTAATTTAAAACTTGTTTTTCCATAATATTGAGAAACTTATGTCTGACAAAAAGAGAAATGTTCACTGGTTAAAGCATTACAATTAAATCAGAAACAATTGCTGATTTATACTAAATTGCATTAATAGATGACTTGATTAAATAACTGTAAAGATGTATAGAGTGCATTTTACAAGATAGATGCTAAATTAAAACAAATTTCATTATGAGATGTGTTTTGGTGACAAAGCTAAAGTAAATAATGTAAATGGAAAAATTAAGCCAAATATGATGAATTCTGTGTGGAAAAAAATTCAAACCCTGCATAAAGTTACAATGTGAAATTTCTAGATTAAGTGTCCCACAAAAAATTAAAACAATACTTAAGACATTGTGCATCAGAATTGGCAGTAATGAGAAGAAAATAAATATTGCAGTGAGTCAATGAGAATAATAACTCAGATAAAAGTTAATATTTAAACAACCTATAAAATGATAAAACAAAGAAAGAAAATAGAAATAAATACTAAGGGGATTTGTTTATTTGTATAGTATTCCTTCTTGCTTTGTGCAGTCACATCAAATAATCCACTAAATCTCATAGTAATCCCTTCTGTCTTTGACTATTTTCTGTTTTCTTTAATCTGATTGATTTTGAATGAGCCTTACATTTCAGCTGAATAATCAATACTACTACCTTTTATTTATTTATTTTCAATTCTCACTACTAACTTTGTCCTATAAAAGTTATATTTACACATAAATTTTATACATTAAATGCAATAACTATTATGAGATGGAGGTAGTAGTTGAATTTAAAAAGAATATTTCTGGGCCTTGCAATTGAGTATATTTAATAAAAGCTGAATGCTGCATAATTCATTTAGATTTGAAAAAAAATTACTTGTTTGAATAATACTAATATCATAACTAGAAATGACCAGTTTATGAGGAAAATAGAAACAGTAATGCTGATGATGATTTATTTATCAACTTAAATTGATGCACATGGATTGTAGGTGGCAAAAATGTAATTTTATGAAAAATAATCATTTCATATATCATATATACTTATGAATAAATTGATCTCTTGATTTATGATTATGAAATCAATTTTTAATGTCAAAAAGTTACTGCTAGTCTTTCTCATCTGTTTGAATTTTAACCTTACAAAAGTATTACTCATGTTGTTGCCATTTTGGGTTTTAAAATTTTACTTTTACATGAGTACATACGGGATATATAAACATATCTAAGAAAGTCTTAACTAATTTGATATACTTAAAATCAAATTATTAACACAAGCAGTAATAATTAAAAGTGTGTTATATGCCCTACCTATGAATATTAATGGGTATGTCCCATTCATTTCTCAGAAATACATTGGACACTATTGTGAGGGGAGTAAAATGTACTAAGTAGTCACCATTAGCAGTGGTTACCTTCTTCACACCACTGGCAAGTATTGTATTTTGTTATAAAGATTTCCATTTCATTTCCAACCTCCATTTTAGCTATTTCTCATTCAGAAACCTTTTGTTAGGTTACAACAAAGTGTAAGTTTAAAGTTCCCACAATCATTTTTAAAAGCAAAAGTAGAAAAATATTAGCAAAATGAATTTCTGAGGGTAAAATGGAATATTTGTAGTGAAAATAAAGCAACATGAGAAGAAAACATGAATATAAAGAAGCTTTGTTTCCACAACTCCTGTTTTAGAAGTTGTGGGTCAAAACAAGATTTTTGACTATCTTTATTTTATTTATCTATCCATTTATTTTTTTGTAAAATGAGCTATGAAATTATATACAAAGATTTCTTAGAGACTTTGGAAAGTTGAAGGTTTTTGAATAAACAGTGAAAGAATCTAGTGATATAAGAATTTTGTTTCTATTATTCACAGTTAGCAAGTTGACTTCTAAAATAAATATACAAAAATGTAAAAAGAAACTCCCCACCAAACCTACTAATATGAATATAATGGCAATCCTATCTCATTCTGGGAATCAGCTCCATTATATGATTCATTGAAAACAAAAAGAAAGAAGACTACATGTTTAGTATATAGAAATACCAACAGTGCAGAATAAGTAAACTCATGAAAAGTTTATATCAGTTTAAAAATAGTACATAATGAACTTATAGTATGGCACATTAGATGCTATTTAGTAATCAACAAGATGATTAATGATGACTTAAGTTTTAAGGTGGTTTCTTTTCAATGCAAAAGAACAATAAAATAAAATGGGTAACAAAAAAGTAAAAAAAAAAACAAAAAAAAAAACAAAAACAAGGCTTATCAGCAAAGATTTGCAGACAAGAAAGCAGTAAGACTTTTGCTAAAAATAAATTAAAAAATGTTTGTGTATCAAAATTTAATTTAAAACATAAATTAACTTTTGCATTAACGAAAGTGAGAGAGAGAAAAGAAAGAAAGAGAATAGACAACTCACTACATTTGTTCTGGTTGTCCTCCCCCCTTCCCAACAAGTGCACATTGTCTGAAACATATCTATACCAAAAAGTGGCCTTGTCCTTTTGAATTTTTTTTTTTTTTCTAGAAGGAGAAAAAAAAAAAAAAAAAAAAAAAAGAAGCCATAAAATTATACTCTCTATGAATAAATAAATAAATAGAAAAAAATAGGGAGTCTTCCATTGGCAGCAACTTGCAATGAGGAGCCACTTTCAAGAGAGAAAGAGAGAAAAAAAAAATAAAAAGAGAAGTGAGATTGGGTTTTGGGTAGGAAAGACATTTGTTTTCTCTTCCATTTATATAAATTCAAAATACAAGATAAAACTCACACACACAATTTCTAAAAAATTATTTTCTCCATAATGTAAAATAATAACACCCAAAATCTAAATACAATAACATCCAAACAACTGAAATTATTTCCTGAAAAACACAATCAGTTTAAACAGGACTGAACCACAAACCTTAGAAATATCTGTTTCAGAAAGGCTACAACAATAAAGACCTTGAGGAGTACTGTAACCACAAGCTCAAAGAAATACAAAAGATAACTAAAGTAGTCAGCAAACTTCAGGTTACTAATACTCACTAATTACCTCGATATGTCAAACTTCAATGATTTTCCCTCTGTTTTAACTGAACATTTATAACAATTGGTTTAATAACATATCAACCCAAAATGGTTATTTAACGCTAAATCCTGTTTATACATATGATTTTTAAATGAACAGTTTGTAGATAACTATTTTTATATGAGTTAGAGCTCATTTGTTTGAACACAATTAAATGGTTTCAAGTATTACTATCTAACACTAATAATACAATTCAATATTAATCATTTGCTTGCACACAGTTAAATGGTTTTAAGTATGGTAATTGATTAAATATTTCTATTTGACTCACAGATGAGAACCAATAGGTACTACCACACAAAGTTAGAGTAGACCTGGAGTATTAGCAATAATGGGGTACTCCATATTCTCCAAAACTCCAGGACTGGCACTTCACCCTCAGAAGGGTTAGTGTCATATTCAGGACACCCCTCTTCTGCAGAGATGCAGTTAGCATATTCTATATAATATAAAAATATATTCTACAATCATTGTTACAGATATTTCATCATTTGACAAAAGGTAACAAACTGTTTTGTTTGAGATGATAAACCATAAATAAATGACAAGTTTTAAAGTCAGTTGTTTTGTGTCACTATTAAATTACAACTTTATATTTTAAAAAATGAATGCTAATATAACTTCAATATGAAAAAGTAGATTTATAGAATGTACAGGTTTATTGATAAGAGTAAAATAGTGAAGTGTAATCAGCCAATTAAGCATTGCTTAATTTCTACTTGTCCACTGTTCAATGGATTTATTTTCATGAAAATTATGAAAAAAAATCTATTAAAAGCTGAAGTCAATATCAAAATAAGAAATGCATTTCTACAGAAAGCAAACTGATGGTTCTTTTTTTTCAACAAAAATACAAAATAAAATAATTGAATTTGTGTGTGTACACTACAGTAACCCAGCAAAAGTGTCACATCATAGTGAATTGACACAACAGTGTTAAAATAGAGAATATAGCAAGGAGTAAGTGCTTACTCTGATAATCATAGTTTATTAAAGTAAGTAACTATCAAATTATAGAGTACTTACCTTTATTTATATGTCATTAATTATGATATAAATTCTATCAATAGGAAGTGATTCAATATAATACTAGAGCCACCGAAAGTAGCCTTAAAACTTTTGAAAAGTTATATTACATTCAACAGCAAATTTTTCCAACTTGAGTCATCTCATTGACATCAAGAACTTTTTCCCTAGATAATTATATGCTTTCAAATAAACTTATTATTGCCTTGGTTCTATACCTAATATGAAAGCTACAATCCAACTGTTAAAATAATACATTTGCTTGAGAGTATAGAAATAACAGAAGAGCAAAAAAAAAAAAAAAAAAAAAAAAAAAAAAAAAAAATTTTTTTTCTTAAATATAAATATCAATTCATGTTCATTTTTCCATGTGACTTTCATTCAAGAGAAATAAAATTTCATCTTAGAATGAAAAAATGCCCAGGTATACAGACCAAAAATTATGAAAATTCTAAAGAAATAAAAACTCCTTGGAAAAATCTCCTAACACCTTACAAAATAGACAAAAATCTTTACTTCCATGAGGTTGATATAAACTAATTATAATTGTGGATTGATTTATGGCATGAAATTTCAAATTATGTTCATAGAATGAATAAAAAGAAGCAAATCTGAATGATTTATTGTATATAAATTATTCATTATAGAAAGGGACTTAAATCAATTAATTTTAATTGATGTAAGTTGTTTCAGGTTACAGTAGAGTTGGTATGAAAGAAAAATAGATATAAAATGTCTTACCTGTGTCATTAACAACTTCTGAAAGAAAAAAAATACAATGAAAAATTTTAAAACTATAAAAATAATAATAAGTATATTTTTATCTTCAGTATAAAGTGTACTTCAGAAGAAAATGGCACAGATGCTTTGCCTTTTCAGTAGGAGTCTAATTCATGTTTAAGCTTAAAATCTTAAATACTGAATTGAGAAAGAGACAGAAACAATCATACAGCTTGAAAAGCAGACATTGTAGAGTCTGAATAAATATATGGATAAAATATCTGACAGAATGGAAGAAAAATGAGATGTGAAAACCAATTCATGAACACTCCATAAAATTGTTATTTAAATCTTATATTTCATCCATTATAACAGTTTGAAAACAAATGAACAAACATAGCTTTGTGCCAAGCATTGGTTAAACCAAGTAAATGCCTCAGATTATAATCCACATTATTCATTTGTTATGTCTCCTAGGGCATCTCTACTTTTTACAATTTTCTGACATCATACAAAAAAAAAAAAAAAAGAAAAAAAAAAGAGAGAGAGAGAGAGAAATACAATCTTTACATATTTACTTATACACTATTAATACAATATTTATACACAGATCAAATTCTGTCAAGTAATTCATCTGACAGTTCCTAAAAATGCCCAATTAAATTCTTATGAATTTATCCAATTTAATCTTAAAATTTTCTACACTATTGCTATTTTTGATCTGATTAAGCAATTCGTTCCAAAAATATATTACTTTATTAGGGAAAAAAACAAAATAAAACAAAATAAAAAAACAATATGTCAGTAGACTTAGTTTTTGAAATCTATCTTAAGACTAAATTTCCAGTTTAAGGAGAAGTATTGAAAAAAAATGTTTACCGTGATTAGAAATATTGCAAGAAAAAAGTCTATCATAATTAGAAATTCTATTAATCATTTTAAAAGTTTCAATTAAATCACCTCTCATTCATTTTTCTATTGAAGTAGTTATTCCTAATTTCTTCCATCTCTCCCTGTAACCATAATCTTTTACTCTTTACTATTTTTATCAAGATACATGTTAGAGAAACTAGTCAGTAATTACCTTTTAAATGTATCAAACCTTTTTTTATGTAGTGGTATTAAAATTATTGTTTTCAAATAATGGAATCATTTACCATTCTATACATTTTTACAACAATTTATGTATTGCATTGACAAAACTTTTATAAGTATTTTAATATTTTAGGATATATTTCATCAGGCTCCATAGTTTTAATGACATCCAACTTAAATAATAATAATTTAATGTCTTTAGCTCTTATTTTCAATGGCTCCATAATTTTTTGAACCCTCCTCAAAGTAACTTTCCTGTAGTGTACCAAACTCTTCCAAAGAATGAACAGATTGAAAAAATGTTGCTAGTACACCTGTTTCAACTGCTGTGTCGGTTAATTAACCCGTCTTATCATTTTTTACTCTACTAATGTTTCTGAGAATTTTAGATTTTGATTTTACATATTTGAATAATGGTTTACAATTGTATCTAATATTTTTAATAATTTTATTTTCCTCTTCCAATTTTTTCATTTTGATTTTGATAGTTTTCCATACGTGGTATAACTCAAAATCCTTTCCAAGATTTATTTTTTGTTTTATGAGATAGTAGATTACTGTCCTAAGGTATTTTTTTCAATGGACCTACTTGTTTAGGAAATTTTATAACTCAAGGAATATTTTTTATTATTGATTTTATTTTTCTACTTAATTCTTCTCACATTATTAATGTCAAGAGAGTTAGTCTTATAATTCCAATCAATATTATCTCCCTTCTTAGACACTAACTCTTCTATAAGTTTAGACCAATTTCTGTTTTGTTTAGAATCAACATCCTGTTTAACTTAACTTCTATTTCAATACATGCAGGATCAGATTTACCTAATGATGCTTTTAAACTTACACGCCTTATTAAACATTGATTATTTGAAAAAGCTTTATCTAATCTACTCCCCACTAGTTCACATTAGATATCTTCTAGAAACTAATACAGTCCTTTAGTTGTGAACAAATCTAAATATTCATTTTGTATTCTAAAATGTTGGACACAATTGTGAGGGCAGTAAAATGTGCTAAGTAGTCACCATTAGCAGTGGTTACCTTCTTCATGCTATTGGTAAGTATTGTATTTTGTTAATGTTATTAAGATTTCCAATTCATTTCCAAGGTGTTTTGGTTATTTCTCATTCAGTAACCTTTTAGTTAGATTACAACACAGGCAATATAAAAAAAATTGTTATTAGATGATGAATACAATAAAATATAATTTTTCTAATAAGATAAAATACCACTTAAAATACTATATATTATATTCATAAGGTATGATGTACATTTAAAGAAATTTTCTAATACTCTTTAAAAATAATCTCCTTAAAATGGCAGCAATTTAAACTGATACAGAACCAGATCTATAGAATATCTGTAAAGGAATAAATTGATTAGTATGCTAACAAACACTCTGAAATATGTTTCTTGAAATGATACACAATTTTGTAATTGTTTATTGAATAAATATATTTTTGTAATCTCAAAGATTCATTTATATTTACTTTGTTATATTTTAAATTTCTAATGAATAAAAAGTTTGATGAAAAAAAATCAGAATATTTTTGATAACTAAGAATCATTAAAAAAACAAACAAACAATTGAATCTCTTTTTCATATTTTTGATGTAGTTAATATAAACATTGTGTTAACATGAAGAATCAGATGAGGAAATTCAACTGTCTGAATGAATCCTGGTATATAAATCAGGACATTATTATCATTGTACTCTGAAATTTTTTTTAAAGATGAAGAGAGCTGTTTAACATGAGTTTAACCACATTTAAAACATTGGTGAAGAAACAGAGTTAAATGAGGTAGATAAACCAATTCAAAGAAAATCAAATCAGCACTACAAAGGGGAATTTGTAGAAATTTTAGAATCATCATCATCATCACTACCACCATAATAAAAAAAATGAATAAAATAAATGGCTGCAAGAAAATATTATAATTATGAGAAGTAAAAGTAGAATTGTTAAAATTAACAAGCTACTAAAGAAAACAAACAACTAAACAACAATGAATCATAAAAAAATTTTGATTTCTAGAAGGATTTCCTGTAATTGGTTATAGAATTAAAAATATACTTCAATAGCAATGTTTGTTAATCTGCTCTTTATTATAAATTATACCAATAGCTTTCAAAAGACTATAGTGGAGTTTAATGGGGAAAAAAAGCAAATTGTATCATCTAATACATACAGAGTCTATTAAGAGGAGGTTAAAAACATTCTTAGTCTTAAGCTTATATTCCTTTAAATTGAAATATCCATTAACACCAGGTAAGATATCAAGAGTTGGCAGACTAACAGATGAATGTTTAAAATCTTTTACTCATGTAATTTTTATTTTACAATATTTGTTGCTAATTAAAAATTTACACTGCTGAAGTTATAAACAGTAACTTTTATAATAAAAAACAGGAAAGAGATTTACCATTTATATCATTTTATGAGGTTAATATCATTCTGTGAAAAATCTAATAGTGTGGCACATATGCAGTTTATTGATTTAATCATTTTTTTGTTTGCATTGTTAGTCTTAACTAATGTCATGTAATTGAGAGTTCTTTCTTCATGAGGAATTAAAAATTTTTTTATATACATAACTTTTCGTGGGTTCAATAAAAATGTATATCCAATTCAGTAGATCTACATCAAATGATTTGGCCATTTAGACAAACAAACTTTTCTTAATTAATATAGTTGAAGTAAGGGAGCTTGGTGTTTCTAGATACTCACCTAATATATTACGTGTAGCATCTGTATCGTTATCAGATTCTGACAATTCCATGTCAACAGCTTCTGTATTATCTGCCTGCATCTCAATATCAGCTGGAGGAGTGCTACCAGGTGAGGGTGCATCTGGGGTGGGAGAAGGCATTGGGCTTGGGGGGTCAGGTAGTGTCAACTTCAACTCATCCAATTTCTTCTTCACAATGGCTACTCTTGAGCCAAAATTTTTGTAGGCCTGCAAAAAAAAAATAAATAAACCAACAAAAAACAAAAAAAACTTGAGCATACTATATAATCAGAAAAAGAAAACTATCACAAATAAGTTTCAGAAAGATTAGAACATCAGTTATTATCAGCTTATTGGAAATGTTATGATTGTCTATGGTGTATCTCTGCTGAATAAAAAGAGACTTGTCATTTTTCTGATACAAGAGCAATACTTCAAGCCAGAGAACAGTTACAATCTACTCTTTATATAAAAATAAACTTCTCTTTGATAGGCAATTGTCAACCAGGCTTTTGGGTATGTGATTAGTTAGCATAGAAAATGATAAGATGATGAAGCTTTAGTAGATTGACACTGTAAAAGGAAACAATAGAGTAAACGATCCTTAAGCTTACTTTCAGTACATTTAGGATTATATTTAATACTTATAGATGAGTAATAAATAAATCAATTTTTGGTACAAGTAATTAACTGTTAATAAATTTTTTTTTCTTTTCAAAAGTTTCAAAATTGATTGCAACAAGAGAAACTAATAAACAAATAGTTTACCACATGCTTGCAATTTTAATAAAATAAATAAGAAATTAAATGGCATTGTTTTAAAACTGTAAGGAGGCCAAAATTAAACAACAAAATCTATGAGAAATGCTTTTTTTAATGTATTGCTGTTATTGAAGCTGTACATGCAAAGCAAAGAGCTTCCTAGTACAATGAAATGAATATCTTTGGTACATAATTCTTCATATTTGTTCAGGTCCAAGGCAAAACATACTATAATAACAAGCAATTCTAGATAATCTGAACTCTGTTTTGAGTTTGCAACCAGCATAGTCGAGGTCAAAATGACTTTCAAGGATTGTCATCAAGTCAACCATTTTAGTTCATCAAATTTACTGAACTAAAGGGGAAAGCACAGAGGGAGGCTGAAGATTATATTTCTATTGCTTTTTAATTATGGGATGAGGAGGATATCTGGAGGTAACTTTCATTCTACTAACCATTTTGACCTAATGAGATCAGAGATTACTCAAACAAAATGTCATGAACTTTAACTTTATTTAAGGATGAAATATAGCCTGACATTCTTTTCAGAAAATACATCTTAAAAAAAACACTATTAAGAACTGAGGATATTAATCTAAAAGAAATCTGAATCTTAATGATGAAAAATACACTCAAGACTATCAAAGTATTAGACAGCTACAAATTCAATGTGTATAGATTTATTCAATTTTTGATTGTTTTAGTTACATTTCAAATCCTGTGTTCTATGGTTTTCTTCAGATGCTTCTCATTACTGGTAACTTTCTTAGAATTTTAAAATAAACCCTTTATTCAAACCTTGGGAGTATATCAATTTCATTCCTTTACCTGTTCAAGGGGATTATCTTGTATCAATTAATTATTTTGTTTAGTCCTCTAAGTTAATTTATTCTTGTGATTTTGTTTCTGCATGTTCAGTTGGATTCACCCGATTTACAAACTAACAACCAATAAGTAAACTGAAATGCTTAACCAAATATATTAGGCCAAAAGACAATCACACAGTATAATTTTGGAGTCATAAACTTAATGGTAGTGGAATAATAATGAATTCAGACAGAAAGCCAAAAAACCACATTAGTATTTTATTTCATGTGTCTTTTAGTATAAAACTTTGATTTTACTCCAAAGTAGAGGACTTCATGGTGGTTATTAAAATGTATAAATGTTTTAAATGGATCTTGGGAGTAGCAC
>CAUZXS010003245.1:2500-107500 GCA_963585895.1 Sepioteuthis lessoniana | reverse complement strand
CACAAAATTTTGGAGTAGGCCATGCTTTTTTCTTTTATTCCATCCTCGTAACTCCAAACTAAAAAAATAGAAGCCAAATAGGCCCTCAACAGCTTCATGGGTCGGCGAATTCTTTGATAGAATTGCTTTCAACAACAATCTGTAAATCCCCTTGAATGAATGTCTGTCCTACTCTCACGTCAGCCCACGATTTCCTCAAAAACAGAAACCCCCCAAAAAAATATTTCCCATTCCACGAAAACCCCAAATTCTAAAAAAAAAATTTTAGAATCAATATAATTACAAATATTAGTAAACCTTGTATCAAATCCTCTGTTAATGGTTTTCGTCAAATTACATATGAACAGGAAAAAAAAATTTTCTAATGTCGCCTTTAAACTCAAACAAACTCAAAAAGTTTCACTTTACAACAAGTCAAAACAATATTACAACCACAGTTCAAAAATGTTCAGTTTTCTTTCTTTTTTCAATCTATGTAGTGATGTACTGTCTATTTTACTAAAAATGTCTGTTCTTTCTTTCTTTCTTTTTCCTATATGCTGTGTTCCACAATGTTCAAGTTTCTCTTTCTTTTTGTTTTTTTTGTTTTTCTCCATTTTCATTGTCCTGTAGCTTTTTGTTTTTGTTTTCATTTTTTTCTTTTTTGTTTTTCATTTTTTTTTCATAATAAATTGCTCATTCAATGTCCCTTTTTTTTTCAACCTTATCTACCTCTCTGTCTTTACCTTAACACGATAACTATAGGTTCGCTTCCCAGTTTATTCAATTTCAGTCTATTGTACCATAAATTAAGCCTGATTTATAATACAATTTTTTCAATAGCTTACGAGCATTCTTCTTCCTTTTTTTTTTCTTTTCACAAAATATCCCGTTTTTTTTTCTAAACAACCCAAACTTTTATAAATTCTGCCAACATTTCCCAATTCAAAATATTTCCGAATCTGCAAATCTTCGCCACACTTGGTTCTGTCAAAATTTTGCGCATCTCTTAACTATATCCAAAACCCTGTTCAAAATATCTTCCCCAATAACAATCTCAAAGCTTCACTCCAGGGGGAACTCACAAAATACCTGTCTGTCTTGTCAGACACAAAAAAACATCTGTCTCTTAGTTACTCTGCCTCCACGGCAAGACCGTTTTCAAGACAATACCTATGTCTTCAATAATTGATATCAACAATTTCTACAGCAAAACAACCGGCCTGATTCTACCAGCGCCGAAAATAACAATTCTCCCAACTTCATAAATATCGAAAAAGTATATGCGCATTATTCAGACAAACCACCAATGTGCGAAATTCTTCGACAAACCCATTGATGCTCCCAGGATTACATTTCTCAGATTAAAATTCTCATTTCCAATCCACAAGTTCCAAATATAAAAACTTGCCCAAAAGATCTTAACTACAGTTATGCGGGATTCCAGATCTTGGACTGAAATTCTAATTTTCAATCACCACTCGTCTGGACCAATGAAAAGCTACAACGAATTTTTTTTACTCGCAAAGACCTATTTGCGATAAAAAAATCCCCATTCATAAAATTTATCATAAAATTTATTGTTTACGATAAGCTGTCAATCAAAAAACGGACAGCAACTGTCCCCTAGTCATCTTTTGATTTCCCTTCTTTTTTCCTCCCTCACTTTGATACAATATTACACATAGCAGTAATTTCAATTTTTATCTAGGGACCACACATTTTTTAAAAAAAATTATTTCCAATTTTATGCTTCTAGAAAGGCCCTTGTCATTACAACTAATCTTTCACAATTATAATCAATTTAAATCCTTTTTTTTTTTAACCAACCGAAATTAAATGACAGAGAGAGAGATAGAAGTTATATGAATGAGCGCTCTACTTACAAACTTTCTTTTTCTCTTTTTTCTTTCCGTCTTTTTTCTGTTCTTTTTGTGGTGGTCTGTTCCTTTCTCCTTCCTCTTTTTTGTTGCTAGTTTGTTTTTTTTTGTTTTTTTTGTTTTTTTACTTCTTTCAATTCCAGCATTTTTCTTAGTCCTTTTCGTTGATGTCGTGTTGTGATGCTTAAAAACTGTCGTTTACGGTAACCAGGTTCGTTTTGAATCCTTGAAGAACTCTGCTGGCACAAGCACCAAATTGGACAATGTTGTATAGTCATCTACATCATCATTCAGCATCACAACGACACAACATCAAAGATAGACGCATGAAGAAAGGAAGCAGGAAGGAAGACGCAAGAAGACTTCTTTGAAATGAAGGTTTGCATGTGAGAGGATGCAGGAGACTGAACATAAACTTCATATTTTGACCCCACTGTTATGACCGTCACGTTCTGTCTTTCTTGTTCTCTTAGATGCTCAACCAGAGGTCTTGGGGTCCACTCCATCGGGGCTTTTCCGAAAGCCCCCTCGGTCGGGTGTGGCCTTCCCTACCACATCTGGTCTCTACTGTCTGGAATTCTACTGGCAACTGCATCGGGGCTTTTCCGAGGTCCCCCTCGGTCGGGTGTGGCCTTCCCTACCACATCTCGTCTCTAACTCTCTGGGAGTCTGCTGGCAACTGCTTTGGCACCCCAAACTCAACTGAGTTAAATAATAATTCAATGCCCACACGATCGCCAACTGGATCTTTGAAATCGGATGTTTAATCGTCATCAAGCGGAAATAACTGTCATGCAGTTCAGAGGTTACTCTCTTCCAGTGCATGACTGTAATGGCACAATGGGACCTTCACCTTGTCCCATATCATAAGCTTTAATCCGCCCACGCGATCTCTTTCGATTACTGGCCGTTGGAATGTGTCACTTCCTTCCGGTGTATTACCTTGGAATAGCATTTTTGGGCTGGGTCGAAGGGTCAAAACATAACATATATACACATTCATATATATTTATGTTGATATCAGAGATTGTAGTGAACCTGACAGTAAGATAGAAATGTGAAACACAATACTCAAATTTAGTTTGATGAAATTAAGCTGAACGAAATATCACCCATCTAAATTTGAGGCAAGTGTTTGATTTATCTAACTTTCCACATATTTAGTAGACAAATTCACTTACCTAGGAAGCAGCGTCGCATCAACCGAAAAGGACATCGACACGAGGTTAACGAAAGCATGGACAGCTATCAACAGGCTATTGATTATATGGAAATCAGACCTAACCGATAAAATGAAACGCAGGTTCTTTCAGGCAGCGGTCACATCGATACTGCTATATAGATGCACTACATGGACTCTAACAAAACGGCTGGAGAAGAAGCTAGACGGCAATTACACAAGAATGCTGCAAGCAATCTTGAACAAGTCCTGGCAGCAACACCCCATAAGATACCAACTGTACGGCCACCTGCCTCCTATCATGAAAACTATTCAAGTTAGACGAACCAGACATGCAGGACACTGCTGGAGAAGCAGGGATGAACTCATAAGTGATGTACTCTCATGGACCCCCACACATGGCCGTGCAAAAGCGGGACGACCAGCACGAACATACATTCAGCAACTATGTGAGGATACGGGATGTTGTCCAGAAGACCTGCCTGAGGTGATGAACGATAGGGAAAAGTGGCGAGAGAGGGTCAGGGATATTCGTGCTACCA
Organism: Sepioteuthis lessoniana; assembly: GCA_963585895.1. NCBI lineage: Eukaryota > Metazoa > Mollusca > Cephalopoda > Myopsida > Loliginidae > Sepioteuthis > Sepioteuthis lessoniana. The sequence goes on along the minus strand of CAUZXS010003245.1, from coordinate 103,919 downwards.
GCACGACATGATGATGATGATGACAATATATATATACACATACACACACTCATACATATATACGCATACACTTCTTCATGTTCCTTTTGTCATTTTTGATAACCTCCAAGGACATTTAAACTTAACTCTTTACTTGAATCATGAAAGTACTCTGTTCTCAATCTGTTTATCCATACTTTGAGGGTGGGTATCTTGTATCAGTCACTTTTGTCACCCATGTTTTTTTTTACATCTATTGGCACCAGGAACAGGTATTAAACTCAAAACCTCCAGGTGGTAGGCTACAAGGACATTCAACTTTTAACATTAACCCTTTTAACCAGGTGTCCAGGTGGACAATTCAGACTGGATTTTCAGGATTTACAAATCTCAGTTGTCTGCCAGGCATGTTTTGATCTTAATCATGGCAATTGGTGAAATAAATAAATACAGAACTATTGTTACAGACATATTTTTCATAAAATCTATAACTTGAAAAAAAATTATAGAACAGGTCTGCACATGTTATAAAAAGAAACAACTTTGTTTCGTATGTTTTGAAGGGTTAAAGAGAGTTAAGTACAACCATGGAGAAGCATCGTGGAAATTTGATTATTTTGAATGCTCTTAAAGCTGCAACAAGAGCTGTTGTAGCTCACATGTGGCCCAGAGGTCAGATGTTGTGCTGGCCTGGAGAGACCATTCAAAATCTTGAGATTCTTATCCTCAAAATTCTTAATACTATAAATGTTATCTGGTAGATTATATATATATATATATATATATATATATATATATATATATATACACACATACACAAAATAATTAGCAAAGACACCATTGGCATTGACAGAAGGGGAACTCAAATAAAATAATAAAACACACAAAGGCCTTTTCGTCTGGTGCTTTTCAAGTTTTTATACACCGGAAAATTGGATAAAAACGGGAGTATATAATTTGGATAACCGGATTAGAGGTGAGGGGGGAAAAAAACCAAAAAAAAACCCCAAGTCCCCCCCAGTATCTAGTAGTTTCCCAAATATATTTAAAGTATGATTGTTTAACTGCCTGCATAGAGAGGGACGATTCATATAAATATAAATCACCTCTAGAAATTTAAGATGGAATTTATTTCTAGCTCTATGCCGGACTCAGAAAAAATCATCTTCATAACTGGTTCTGCAGCTATTTATAGTAAGCAAATTCTCACCAATAGCCGAATCCATTGCTCAAGAATGCCTGGATGTTAGTCGGCCAGACAACAGAGATCTGGGTATATGCTGTCTAACTCTCACTTCGAGGCGTTGACAAGTCATACCTATATATGACTTTATGGATCTCTTTTGATTTTCAAAGTATCTAACCAATAACTCTGCTCGACTAAAGAGTAAGTTATCCAATGGCACCCATCATTTTTTGAACCTGTTGATTAAAAAGAAGTATGGTTCAATTACAACTACTGACAGGCATATTTTTAATTTTTCTTCTTATGTTTTGTCAGATAGTGAAAAGTTTGTGTTGTCTAGGGGACTGAATTTTTGTGTGTTTTTATTTTTTGTTTTTCTAAATAACATAGTAGAAAATGATATAATGTTTACAAAAGCCCATGAAAATAAGCAGAAATATATAAATAGTCAACAGGGTCACAAAATGATATTACTAAAATCCTCATTATGCTTGTATATCACTGTAAACTAACAAAAATGGCATATCATTAAGATTTTTTTAAAGTTATATATATATATATATAAAATGTCCTAACTTTGAGAATAAAGCATTTTGCAGTTCAAATTGTAACTAAATAACTTTTCAGGGTTTGTATTCACACTGAACATAATTTTTGAATCATCCAAATTCATGATATAAGAGAAATAACTATGAAATGCTAATTAGAATCTTTCATTCCTTCTTAACTGAAGTATGGGAACCAAACAGGTTCATGAGCCATTTGATAATAAATCAACAGCCATTAAAAAGAAAATCCTATTGTAAGAATCTTTAATCTTATCAAATCTATCTTAAATATCAACATGGATAGAATAAATCAAATAGTTTTTTCTACTTTTAGATTTTAAAGATGGAGCAACATGGGTGTGAACAGATACAATTATTTAATTAAGGAAAAACATTTATTAATTACTGAGATACTATCAGGTTTCAATATCATTAAAACACTGCAGCAATGCCTTGAGGTTAACTAAAGACATTCAAATGTTATGGTTCAAACACTGAAAATCAAATTACAATATATCACAAATATCATATATAATTTTAAAAGAATCTGAAAAGGCTGAGTGAATAATATAAACTTTTACACAGAAATAATAAAAAAGAAAAATACCCAGTACAAAAGAAATAGCACCAGTTTCACAAGTACAGAATTGATAACTATAGAAATATTTCCATCTCTGAAGGAAAAATAATTTCTTTTTAGTATTATTAGGAATTACACTATTAACAGAAAGAACTGGTGCCTTTATTTGACCCCTTCCTTTTTAACAGCTCTGTACTTTATTATACAGTCAAAGTAACTTTTGAGGGTTTAACTTTCACAGAAGTTTGCTACCAAACATAAGAATTTGAGGAGAGAGAGAGAGAGAGAGAGAGAGAGTTAACTGTACAAAATCCAAAAATATATAGGTAGATTAGCAAATGTTAAGAAAACTAAAAAAATCTAAAGTATAAATTTAAAAAAATATGCATAATATCATTTACAGCTATAAATATATGCATATAAAAATTAAATTTGTAAAAATGTTTCAGCATCATTTCAATAGTAGACAACTTCAATCATTTTTTTTGTCTTTCAGCATACAGTACATTTTGCATGTGTCAGACTGCTGATAGTAAGATTCTAAAATTTTAAAACATACTGTCATAGTAAAGTGCATTTTTTGTGCATTAAATATCGTCATGAGTTAATTTGAGAGAGAAGATAGATATTTGTAATTTTTTTTTACATAGGCACAGAACTCTTAACAGATATGAAAAGTCAACTGTATAAACCTATGCTTGTGAAGTTGAAACTATTTATGAATATCAATGGCATAATATAGGTAAGACTTGAAATCATTAGAACTGTCATATAAACTTATAAAAAAATAAACAATACTTCACATCTAAGTGCTTTGTTGTCTCTTTCATAATTGTAATGAGTATGATTTTGAGTGACTTTCAACTTAAATCATCAACATCATCGGATCAAAAGATATGGTGCACTTAGTTTTTTAAGCATATGTGGAGAATATTAATGTGAGAGAACACTGCATAGCAAAATACAGAGGCAAATAGAAAAATGATAAAATAACAAACAGAATGTATTCAATATAGCAACATCAGTGCCATTCTTATATTATTATACAATTATCTTTTGATTAAATAAAGCCAATCAACAAATTATCTTCCTTGGCAATGAATGGTACCACCAACAAAACAAGAATCAATTTTATCCCAATTAATGATAATAAACAAGCCTCAAAGCTGAAATTTTGAAATTGTATACTTTTCAAATCGAGTGTTCAAAATACCATTTGATAACCCAATGTATATATTTACTTGATATGTAAATGCATCTCAGCTTAAATTATAAATGTCATATTTGTAAGGATTCAGATAGTACACTCTTTTTGAAATAAAACTCAAGTTCTAATTAGTATTCCCTTTTTACTTCATATACTGAAAGTCTAACACAAGGCCAAATTAAGGACTTTACGGTAAGTGTTGGTTTTTACTACTGAGTGTTTGCAAGACAAAGGAACAAATTAATGCTTTACCATTAACATTTTTCCACTTAATGTCTGAGATGAAGAAAATTCAATACAAATGATGTGCCTCTATATATTTTTCAATTTTGAAAGTACTTTAAAAAATTGTTATAAATGGTTTAACAAACCAGTTATTAGAATATTTATATTAGAGAAAGAATTAATGACGAATCATTGTCTATGAGTCTGCACACTGTTGTGACATTCCTCCAAAAATACATTCATTCTACAATCACAATTTAACTTATGCATTGATAACAAAAAAAAAAACTCAACGTCATTCAAGAAAAAAGGTCCAATGCTAAAATTTTGCTAAGTTGGGATATGCTTTGCAAACCACTGCATTTTCAAGTCAAGGTACTGCTAAATCCAAGTTAATAACCATTGAAAAAATTGTTCACAAGTGATATTATATATATTATCTAGATGAAAGGGCTTTATCTATTTTCATAATACCCCCCCATTATGAAAATTGATAAATAATTTAGGATTTTATTTTTGATTTTAAAAATACACCATAACAACTTCTTTTTAAGATAAATAAATAAAAGAACTATTTACTTGTCCATGCACTATTATGCTGACATTTTATAAAACAATAAACGATGAATATAGTCATAAATGGTTGGATTGATGGAGAATTGCTGTGAAAACAGTTGGATCATCTATTGCCATAATAAAAAAAAAAAAAAACTGCTTTCAAATTTTGCAGCCGATTCAACAAAACACTGATAAAAAGTTTATGATCAGGATAAGATCTGGATTTGTACATCCAAAAACAATTGCAGAAAAAAATTAATTTTTAGAAATTGAATTTCATTCCAAATTTTAGATGTTTGAAAAAAAAAAAGTTTGACAAACTCTTCTTGATAGCAAGTATAGTCTATAAGTGGTATATTTTTAGTCTTAATTTTCTTTGTACTGTATTTTCAGTTTGAGTAGATTTCGAAGTGGTTATATAGTGATTTAATTAGAATTAAATCTAATTTAATAATCCAAGTCATTGAAAGTATATGTAAAATTTAAAGATATTGATACTAGCTAAAGATTTATTGTCAGGAAATCATTACATTTTTCCATTCAGAATGTAAAAATATATATTAACCTGACTTACTATAATCCAGACAGTAAGATAGAAATTCAATTATTTTTTTTAATTTGTTAAAACTGTAATTAATGTAAACTTCTATTAATTTTTTCATATCATTAAAGGACAGCCAGGGAATTTTTTGAGGGTATTTCTTTATTTTACAAAATTGATATCCATCAAAGCCATTATTCCTGCAAGTAATTATTACAAGACAACAGTGCTTCTTCTGACTAAAATTTGTCCTACTAAGAAATTGTATGCTGGTTAAAATGAGTAACTCAAGACAATATGTACATTTGTCCATATCTTGTTTTGACCTAGTCTATAAAGGCAGACACAACAAGCAGCAAAAAGAAAGATAGAGGGAGAAGTGGGGAGCTAGACTAGTAACATTATATGAAACACAGTCTGTAAATTGATAAGGCAAAGGAATGGGTAGGGAATTGGCCACAAGGTTATTCTACAGACTTCTCATATATTCTGCTTTTGGAATTAAAAAGAAAGTTAAAAAAATGTTGAAATCATAGAAACTCTATAGAAACAATTCTCTTTCAGATGTATTCCAAAAAACAAAAACAAAAAGTCTTTCAGGACATTGTAAAAAGTTAATATTGCTACAGCAATTTTTTCCTTATCTTAAAACTTTTTATTTTTCTAAATACAAAATAAATTTGTAGGGGGAGAGAAAATAAAAAGTTGTTTACTTTGCTGAGATTTTATAAGAGCTATTCAAGGAGAATTTCATATTTAAAGAGTCAAGTCTTTAAACAGAATGATGATGATGATAAGAAAGGAAAAATACTAAAAGAATGAAGGAAAAAAAAAAAAGAAATATATATATATATATATATATATATATATATATATATATATATAGATAGATAGATAGATAGATAGAGAGAGAGAGAAGGAGAATGTTTAAGAAGAAGAGGAAAAGAAATGAGAATAAGAACCAAATGTGTAAAAAAAGAAAATCTAAATGAGAGAGAGAGAGAGAGAGAGAGAGAGAGAGAGAGAGAGAAAATTGGGAGAATAAGTGAGAGAGTTGAAGCAAAGAAGATAGCAAATAAAGAAAGATAATAAAGAAAGTAGAATGAGAGTGAGAAAAAGAACAGAGAGAAAAAAATAACAGAGCAATGGGAATAGAACAGAGTATAAGAAAGAAGAAAGTAAAGAATATTCTAAAAGAATTCAGGGGAAAAAAATGAAAATGAGAACTGACAAAATTAAAAAATAAAACGGAATATTTCTATGATAAAAAGCTTTTAAAACAGACAAAATGAAAAAAGATTTTGCTTACTGCCTAGGATGAAATATGAGAAGAGGTTATGTCCCTTCCACTGCTCACTGATTTAGAATTTAGGACTCTCAAGTTCAAACCAGAAACTATTTCCACCTTTTATTTTTCTTAACATAACAAATGTTAATTCTATTGTCAGCTAAACAATATTGATAACAACTCTAAGAAATGCTCTTTTTACTAATATTGTCAGAGTATTTAACATGTACAATATAATCCAGTTGAATGTAATTGGATTGAAGCAATTTTTTCAAAATTTCAAGATGGAAATTTAATTAATCCAATTCATGAGCTATTCTGCTAAAAAGAATGTTATAAAGTAAATGTAAATACAATAAATTTTATAGCAATTTCATTTATTCAATTCGTAATTTGGTAGCTTCGTGGATTGTAAAATGATCAGGATCTTTTAAAACTGATTTGCAAACAATAAAAAGCCATAGTACCTGATGCTGATTTTCAAGCAGGCAGGTTTCTTAAATTGAAAGTTTGGCAGAACACTATCTCCATAAAAGGAAAAAAAAATCTTTAAATATTTACTGAATTTTGAAAAGTTGACAACTTATTAAATGAGAAAAATTGAAAATATTTTTTCTGTTTTTATAGCATCACTTATTTTAATTTATTAGTAAGAGTTAATTTTGAAATGTGGAAATATTTTTTTAAATTTTTTTATTCGAAAGAATCTGCAAGTTTATGTATTGCTGGGTGAATTATTTTAATGAAGAGGTAATAACATTATTGATATACAGGATAAAATAATACTATATCTTTTAAAAATTTCAAATGAATAAATCTCAGGAGTCTTTGATATCATTAATATGATGTTTAGGACAAACCATTTTACAATAGCTTACCTATTGTGCCAACAATATCAGACAAACAAATTTTAATTGGAATATTAATAAATCTTTCCAAAGTTTGAAGTAAATTTATGATTCTCATAATTTGACCAAATTTAATGATAATTTTACTTCCTATTTACTTAGAAGACATTTTTCAGTCATAAAACAAGACATTAATCTAAAAGAAACATAGATATAAGACATAAATACTAAAGGTAAGAATGAGTTTGTTTTACTTGGATGTTGGAAAACTTTAATGGATTAATGCATTCCTAGTAATAGAAATACATGTTAACAAGACCAAGAATTTGAGGGATAGGATACATCAAATCTTAACCAACAACATAATGACACAAATATCTGAGAGGTAATTTAATTTTTTTATCAAATAAAAGTTTCGTTCTTAAAGATAAAGGAACTACCAAAAATGATTATATTTTTTGTAGTACATTTATCTTTAAAACTATGTAAAGAAGTAATTTTTCACTGGGTATCATTTTATTAAAAGTAAAGGTTTATGAAAAATCATTGCTATACGTAATTTTACTTGAGTAAAATATAAGTAAACATCTAAAATTGTAGATCTATGAGACATTTACTAGCAAAAAATAAAAAAGTTTGTTTTATCATTATCATTTGTTAAGCATATTACCTGTTAAATGAAACAGAATTATCAACATAGGATCTAACTATTTGTGCATTCTGTCAAGGATCAGAGTATTGCTACTCTGCCCTTTGCCTAGGATCAAAGCATTGGTCCTCTATACTCCACATAAGATCAAAGTGTTGCTCCTCTGTCTTCTGTCCTCTGCCTAGGATCAAAGTGTTGCTCCGCTATCCTATGTCCTCTGCCTAGGATCAAAGTGTTAGTCCTCTGTACTCCACATAAGATCAAATTGTTGCTCCTCTGTCTTCTGTCCTCTGCCTAGGATCAAAGTGTTGCTCCTCTGTCTTCTGCCTTGGATCAAAGTATTGCCCCTCTGTCCTCTGCCTAGGATCAAAGTGTTGCTCCTCTGTTGTAGTATCACCTCCCTTACTAAGATCAGTAAATGGGGCAGTCAATACTAACTCAACAGAAATCTTGGTCCTTACTTCCACCTCGGCCAAGGAATGCTATCCCAGAATCCATCGCCTCTCACTCTTCTCTTCTCTCTCCTTTTCTCTCTCGCTTTCCCTCTCCCTCTGGCCAATCAGTGGAGATAGTAGCAGTTGCCGAAGACGACCCAAGACAGAAGAGGAGGCAGTTGCTGAAGAGATTCCAAACACTAAGCACACGTGTTGACCGCCGGACATTTTCTAGCCAACACGTGGTGTTGTATACGAAGAATAAAATTCCTCTTTTAAAGTTAATATTTGTACTTCTCATTTATTATCTCAAATAACATTACCCAAGTACATATATTACACTGTCCTATGTTCTCTGCCTAGGATCAAAGTGTTGCTCCTCAGTCCTATGTTCTCTGCCTAGGATCAAAGTGTTGCTCCTCTGCCTTGTCTTCTGCCAAGGATCAATGTGTTGCTACTCTGTCCTCCACCTAAGATCAAAGTATTGCTACTCTATCTTTTGCCAAGGATCAAAGTATTGCTCCTTTGTCTTTTGTCTAGAATCAAAGGGTTTGTCCTTCATCAAGGATCAAAGTGTTGCTTCTCAGTCGTCTGCCTAAGATCAAAGAGTTGCTTCTCTGTCCTCTGCCTAGGATCAAAGTGTTGCTTCTCTGTCCTCTGCCTAGGATCAAAGTGTTGCTTCTCTGCTCTCTGCTTAGAATCAGTGTAGTATCTGTACATTCTAATGGACTAAATAATTTAAATTCTTCAAATAGTAGAATACTGGTGCAGTAAGATAAGTCACTTGCCTGCTTACCCCAAGGTCAAACACATGATCAGAGAAATGGTTTGCTTAGACATTTTATATATTTGTTTGCTTTAGTGTTTCTTACAGAAAGAGAAACAAAGAAACATGCAAAGTCACACAGTTCATTTTATTATATGTGGTGTTTATAACAAAATAAATAAAAATAAATATTCATAGTTCATAAACATTAATGATAATTTACAAAAATTAAAACAGCTGAAAACTTTGTTTTTTATTTTTTTTGTTGCATTATGTTTTATAGCTTGCTTATTCAGCTATTCTATATGGAGTACCGATTAATAAATGATTGGAATTGTATCCTAATTATCAAATGTTATGTTTTGTTATTGGTAGATGAAATATAATGTTCTTTGCTCGATTAAGTATTTCTTCTCTTTTAGAAAAATGCTAAGAGAATGATGCCATTTTGTTTTGTCATAAAATGACTGAATCATTTAAAGCTAAAAAACAATGTTTTATATAGGCCATATATGGTCTTCCAATAGAAGGACTGTCAAATAAAGTACTTGACATCTGACACAATTGCACTATTTAGAATATTATTTTGGCATTTGATTGAATAAACTCACTTCTAAGTTTAAATTGACACTTTACAACAGTTTCTACCAAGACCAAATTTCTGTCAGTAAAAAAAAACTTCTCAATGAAATAAAAAAAGCAAAGTAGGAAACATGCTGAAAGATATGTTTTATTTCAGATATGAAACATATTTCTTCATAACTAAGAGAAAATATTTTTTATAAGAATAATGTTGCAAGTATTTTATCAGATTCAACTAAAGAAAGTAGATTTGACAACAGTTACCCTTGATTTCTTTTCAGTGTTTGTTTGAAATAAAAATTATTTTTCAGAAATATATATATATATATATATATATATATATATATATATATACATACACACACACTTTAAAATGGATTTTGGTTTCTAAAAGAAAAGGCTTTAAAAGATTTAGGGATCCCATAAAATATGTGATAATAGGAGAAAATTAGTAGAGCTCCAAAACCTCAAATATATATATATATATATATATATATATATATATATATATATATATATATATCAGAACTCTTTTGCTTATACTAACATAAATATAGTTTTTAATTTAAATATCACTGAGATAATATTAAACTTTCCACATGAATATTAGTAAATTGATTTTTACAAAAAAAAAAATAAATAAATAAAATTTCAACAGATTGCATGAATGTAAATAAGTAAAGTTGGCGACCATAGTCAAGGGTGACCCGAAGGATGGCTTTTCGATAGCTACTACACCAAGGTGTAGGGAAGGGCACTACTCTTTTCCCTGGATTGCTTCACTTTACCCTTGATCCATACCTTATAATGTTGAGTTTTAAGAAAGGAGACGTCAAGTACTATTTTTTGAGTCTTTGGTATGACACGACCTGGAATTTAACCCAGGTCTCCTGGACCATTGGCAAACACTAACCATCATGCTAATGTTCAGTGTGAATGTAGAAATAGCTTTAAAAAAAAAAAAAAAAAAGGACAAATAAACTTATTAGAAAGTGCTGAATAATTTGACCAATGTATGATCACAATTTAAGTTTAGATAAACTTTAATATGCTAATTTTTCTGTCTAAGTCAATCTCTCTTTTAAAGCACTGGTTCCTGTTGGTTTGGTTTGGTTTGGTTTCTTTGTTTAATGGCATTTCCCCCTTCATAGGTTATCTAATCCTAAAGCCATCCATGTAGAAGGACAGTAATGGTAAAATTTAACCTATAGCTGGAGGGTCAAGGGAGTTCATACCTTGGTTCCCGTTGCATGACTGAAGTTGAGCAGTAATGAGCCTATTCAGTACTTAGATGACCACTAAGAAAAAGTAAGTAATCTGAAACCTGAGAGCTAGACTAAGCAAAGCTTAGTCAATTCTATATAGGCACTTTGCTTATAATCTACACACTACTACAACTATCCTTAAAAAGTTTATCAAATGAAGAAATGAGTTACATGTATGTAATTGAACATTTGCTCTACAGAGACATCTCATAGGCTGGTGACAGTCAAACAAGGCTGAAAAAAATATTTAAACCAACATGCAAATTAAGTGTTCTTAGTGGGTAAGGCAAATGACCTTCCATAAATCTATTCAAAATAGGAATATAATACTTTTTAAATAGCTGAAAAAATAGCAATTAGCAACGATTTTTTTTCATTAGGACATTCTGATTTTTAAAGTAGATGATAAAAAAAGTTACATTGTATATTTTTTTTATTAAACAGGCTTGAACCCCAAGCTTGGAAAGTAAATTCAATACAACACAATTATGATTAATGAAACAAAATGAACAAGTTTCTAATTTCGTTTTTTTTCTTCTTTTACTGTAACAACTTATTCATTCCATTCAATTCCACATTTAAACTGATGTGTAGAATAGACAATGGATATTATAAGAAAGTAATATATCAGCTACTTATAACAGAAAATTCAGTTTTAAAATCATTGTTGGGATTCATATACATTATTAATCTTTTTTTTTATTCATAAGAATAAATAGGAAGACCAAAAAGAAAAAAAACAACTAAAATGTTTAGAAAAATAGAAACAGGCAACCGAGTTGGGACTAAAAACCTCAAAGTTAAAAAATGCAACACAGTCATTTTTCTCATTAGTAATCAATCCTCCTACACTTTTAAAAAAAGAAAATTACTAACTAATATATTTGTTAAAAAATCTACTATTGGTTTTTCATTATTTTTTCAGGATTATCATGGTAATTCGAAAAAGGTAAAATTACTAAAGTGAGTCAAAAGTTTTGCAATATTTTGGTAACATACAATTTGCAGCATGTATATCATATGACCATAGCAATTCAAACTGTAGTTATTAGTTGGTGCACTGACATGAATGATTTAAAAGTCACACAGATGAATGTGCAACGTAGTCTATTCATGAACTTATCCTTTATGGATTCAAACTCAGTCATAATCTCTTGGAAGCAAGCAAAAACATTTTTTTAGAAAGGTGAAAGTGCAGTTGTTCACTGAGAGATCAAGAAATTTTGCTTAGATTATAACAAAGTCAGGTAGACATAAAACTATGGATTCTCAAGTTGTACCCCAAGCCTAACGGGCAAATTCAGTGAGTTCACTGAGAGAATATCAAGTGAGCTCAGCATTTCACAGTTCAGTGCAGGTCATCATTTTTACAAACTCAGCAAAAGTATTTGAAGCTGAACTGTGTCTTACATTAACAAATCACTGCAAAAGTTCTGAGTCATCCTAGCAATATGATTAAAAAAAACATAATCTATTAAAAATAAAGAATGAAAAAAATTAGAAAAAGAAATTTGTGGGGTGGAGGTGGCTGCTGACTTACCTTTCAATTGTTTGACAGCTTCAAGATTTGAAGCATCCAGACGTAAGGTTGAAAGTTGCATCAGTTTAAGTTCACCTTCAGCTTCCAATTTACTAACACTGGAAATTTTTTCAAGCATTTTTTGAGCCTGAAAAGAAATGAAAAATCCTCTCAGTAAGATTAGGTTCTATTCTTAAAAAATCGCAGTTCTTAAATTTAAAAAAATTCTTAGTTTAAAGTCTAGTTTAAATGCCGTTGTACATAAATCTAAGGTAAAAAAAAGTCTGAAAGATGTATCTTGGTCGATGTATAGTTCATGTCATGTTATAATAACTAATAGTACTTACACAGATTACATAAAGGTTTTAAGGTGGTCACTGATGTTTATAAGCTGGATAGTATGACTTAGGATGAACAACCAAACCCAAACAAAAATATAGACATGAATCTTTTTTGTCTTGTAAATCATGGTTACCTTTTGATTATTTAATATTCTATTGCAACAAGTAGTAGTTTCATTTCGTGAAGTAAAAAAAATTAAATAATCTTGGTCAAATCAAGTTTAAAACTTTTTCAGGGATGGCCCAAACAATCTCTCAAAGTTTGGTTGAAATTTGGCCAAAAATGGTGGAGCCTTAGTGGTATGGGTGGATGGACATTTGGTAAATTATCATGTTCAAATGTCATACTGAAAAAATTGATAATGATTGATGTCAAATAACATTTTTTATCAACTGAACAAAAAAGAGTTTGTATTCTCAACAACTAGCTTCCATTAAAAAAAATCACAAGCATGCACGCACACGCATATATATATATATATATATAGAGAGAGAGAGAGAGCAGACAGATTACTAGACTTCTCATTATGTTTGTATATAACTGTAACTCACCAAAAATGGCCCACCATAGCAAGATTTTTATTAGAGCATTTTAAGTGTAGAGCTCGAACTTAGAGAATAAAGTTCCATTTCCAACTGAATGATAATTTTTATGGGGTTGGCATTTTTTAATCACTTAAAAACTCTTTTCGAAATAGAAACAGCTACATCATCATCATAGCCCAATGGATTCATAGGTGATCTAGTAGCATATTAAAATTCTCCGCAATTCCAGAAATTCACTTGTAAGAAAAAAAAAATTATCTAAATTTTTAATGTGTATTTTTACATCAGAAACAAAAATCACCCCATCCAACTTAAAAGATATTTTTAAAATGCTTCATAACAAATTAGGGAAGAAAAAAAGAAAATGCTAAAATTCTTCAACAAGTTGTCAATCTTTATCCATAGCTTGTTTTATGACTCAAAGAAAATTTGTAAAAAAATAAAAGATAAATGTTTCCCAAATTTCCAAATTACTGATTGAAATAAAAAATTATACTCTTGCAAAGTTTATTCTATCTGCTGTCTAACAAGATAAATTTATAGATATACAACCTGAAACAAGTACTTTTTATATTAGATTAAAAGTAGAATAATAGAGAATGTACAATAGGAAATAGAATCCATCACATTAAGTAATTTTATAGGAGCTTATCATCATGTTTATTTGAAAAGAATGCTCTTCTATTAACTCTATGGTAAAACAAAGGAAATTAAATGATTGTGGTTTCACACTATGTTGACTCTTTCATGAAGTGAAAAATAGATTCTGCAGGCCAAGTTTGTGCATATGTATGATCTTTCTATAAAACTAATCATATGACCGTGTCAAATTTACAAAAAAAAAAAAAAAGACAGCCAACTAAATTGAGATCAACATTCCATTTACTGTATGAGAATTGAAATTCTGACCTTAAAAAAAAAAAATTAAAATTAAAAATCTATGTTGATTGATAAGCAAAACCATTAAATTACAAACTTCAGATACTCGCTCCATTTCCTTCACAACTCAACCAAAAATAATGGTTCACAGTTTAAACAAATAAGAGTAATAAAAACATAAAATAATGGAATTATGTTTCCACATGTATTAAAATGAATACTGTTAACATGACTACACAAACCAACTTTTTGTTCACTCTTTACTAAAGCTAATATAGCTGTTTACTGACTGTAGCCTTTTGACAATTGGTGAGCAATTTAATCCAGGTTAAAAGTGTTAAGGGTAGCACAAAACCAAACTTTTTTTAGACCTTATTTTTCTGATGCAAATATCATTGGATTGATTGGTTGGTTGTTTGGGTTTTATGGCATATCAACCTTTTGTAGGTTATTTAATGCCAAATCCATTTTATACAAATGATCAGTTTTATTTTAAACAATTCAGTTGAGCATGAGTACAGTTTGTCAAAAACATTTCTATTTCAAGCTATTCAGTTTCGTCAGACAGTTCTAATTCAACCAATTCAGTTTAATATAAGTATAGATTTTGTTTATCCACAGTCAAATGTCAGAACAGTCCTATTTCAAGTAATTCAGTTTAGCATAAGTACACAGTTTAGTTCTATTTAACCCATAGATAGGGCCCTATCAGGTGCAACATTACTCCAAGCCAGAGTGGACCTGGGAGTGATGGCAATGAAGGAGTACTCTGCATTCCTCAAAGCTTCAGCATCACTGGAATCTCACCATCAGATTGTTTAGTGTCATATCCAAGACACTCGTTGGGGAGGGGTCTTACTCCTCTGCAGAGGTGTAGTTGGTATATTCTACTGCCCAAGCTAAAATATATCTGCATAAATCATCTGTATATTTTAGGCTTTTAAGAATGCTTTAGCAACCAAGACCATTTCTTTAAATTCTTTTTCTTTAAATAAATTTTAAATTTGCCTTTATTCAAAGTGTTTTTATTTTTGTAACAGAGTCTTTGCAAAATTTTAGTAAAAATAAATTTACAAGAACAGACAAGAAAATCCTATATAATCCATGAAACCATCTCTATTGTGATTCAGTTTCTTCCAAGGAAAGTTTTGATATGAAAAAAATGTTTCTGTATGATCTAACAAAGTGGAGATATTTGTTTTTAAAGATTGTTTATTGCAAAAAGAAAAACGAATTAACAGTATGAAAGCATTTAGAAAATTTTTAGGCCAACAAAATTTGACATAAAAATGGTTAAAATCTTTTTAAAAAAGTGTAATTAAAAGAAAAATATCATGCTTTTTAAAGTTTCTCAGTGTCTTCTCTGATGCTTTAATCTTTAGAACCCTGAGCCTCCCATGCCTGTGGGCTCTTCCACTCTCAATTCCAGGTTGAAAAATAGTTAAAAATGTAAAATGTTGTAATCTGTTATTTAACCATTTTACAGGCTGTTAAATGACAATTACAACATTTTATAGACAATTTGAAATATATAAAACAATAAAACATACATAAGATATAAAATTACACCATTTTCAGGAAAGAGCAATGTAAAATGGGAGATTCTCTGGCTGGAATTCTGACTGCCTGAGTATATATACTTCTTGGTAGCAGTACAAATACAGACTGCTCAGGTTCCAAGAGTTAATGATGATTTTTAATTGAAAGATATCACAAAATTAGTTGTAAATACTCTGAGAACATTAGAACTATCTTAATTTAAATGAACAAAAAATACTGTAAAATATTTCCTAATTTTTTCTTACAAAATTTCCTATTCATAAATAAATGAATAAGCACTGAAAATTTTTCTGAAATTATATAAATAGCTGATTTTTTAAACAAATTTTTAAACTCATGTTGTAATTCAAACAGAATTTATCTTTATGCAAATTATAATTAAAACAACTCTTCAGATAAAAAAATTTGTTTAATTATTTAATAATGTAAATTAACACAAATAATAAAAAAAAATTGTTAGATTTTTCTCCAAACATTCATTGAAATGACATAAGATTTAATACAGTAAAATTCTATTTTTTTATAATTAAAGATGTTTTTATCAAGGCACTTTCTTTTTTTCTTTTAGAAAGTCCATGGAGTTTTTTTATTTTTCAAAGAGCATACATGTAATAATTTGCAGAGGAATACTGTCACTGATTTAACTGGGTACATTACTTCAACTTACTCAAATGCAATAGTATTCTATTATATCAAAACGGTGGTTCACAACCTTTTCATTACCCAAAAAACCTTTTATCTAAAAATTTTCCCTAGACTCCAGTCTGACTTCCGAACAAACTCAAAGATACCCTGTAATAAATTAATGCATTTTCAGATTTCAGTAGGCTCCCAGGTTGGGAACTTGACTGAAAAAATTTATCAGAGGAAAACAGTTTGTGCAACATAAAAATTTTGTGCATACACACTATAATTAGTGGGAACATTGATCCTGAATGAATATTTTTTCTTCATTGCAGGAATGTAAAATGTACATTAAATAAGTCTGGGTGGTTTTCTGTTTTTGGAGCTATGATTCAGACATCAAAATTTTGCTTTGAATCATACAATAAAACTGAGAAATTTTATTTAAAAGTTTTTAGTTGTTTATTTTAATAAAATAAACTATAGACACTTTAGTTAAAAAAAAAAAAAAATTGATTGAAAATTTTTTATCAAATCTATTTTATATGGTTTTGAATGTTTTAGAGTTCTTCCTAATATTTCTACATGAAATTTTATAAAACTTTGCTATTAAATAAAACGGTGTTTAATTAACTGAAAAATATAAAAAATGGGCGAAGAAAAAAAAACTGAAAACTACATTAATTCATTATACCAACAATTTTTTTAACATCAGACAAAAAGGGAATAGAAATTAAATGTTACTCCTATTAAATGATGTGAATAAAATTTGCTGAAAACAATAACTTCATCCTCAGGAGACTTTTGAAACCAACTGATTTGCTATTTGAATTCAAAAGGTTCCAGTTTCCTGTCAGGTTTGCATGATTATCAAGTGAAATAATCAATGTTGTCGGACTGAATCTAAAAGACCCTGTCTTTTCAAATGATCAATTTTGTGTTATTCTTTCAAGAGTTGGAAACCATGATGGTCTTTTTATCCTGGTACCAGAAGGAAAAAACCAAAAATATTGTTTTGTCCAAAGCTTTCAACTGAACGAGTCAGTGAATTAACAAAATGTTATAATTCTTGCAACAATGAAAAAACATGGTAATCCTATTTGTAATATGAACCAAATTTGTAGATTGCTGTATGACAATATATTTTATATAATAAATGCCAACATGGTCAATGTTGGATAATTCTGCTAGTAATGAATAATGAAATCAATTCATGACATCTTCGAAACCATGAAAATTAATTCTAAAAAAAAAAAAAAAAAATGTATTTACCTTGAATTCTGCTACAATCTGTTGGTGATTTAATTTAGTTTTTTCATCAACTGGAAAAATAAAGAAAATAATAATCAATGTTAACACTCCAGACAAATAAATAGAGATGTTCTTGATAATTTTGGTAATTGTGATGAGCTTCTTAACTAACATTAATTATTATTTAAAGATAAAACATAAAAATAAAAAATGAATTTATTTGGAATAACAATAAAAAATACAATTGATGTTTTATGAATATGATGAGATATTAACCAAAAACTATTTGTATCTAAAACCTTGATTTTCATAAAGTATAGTAGAGAGATAAAGATGTATAAAGATAAATACTTTTAGCATTTTTGAACTAGAATAAAAAAAAATTGAAATTTGTCAAATCCCTAACTATAATCATAAAAGCATACTGTTTTATATCTTGAACAACTAATTACAATAATCATTGACTTTTTCATTTTATCATAAAAGTTTTATATGTATAGGCAGATGAACTATTTTTGGGAAAGCAGCCTTACTTTTTCACTGATGTGTCATCTAAATGTGTCAGGCTATTTTTTCTCTCCAATCTAAATACTAATTAATATTTGTTATATTTCCTGTGAGAAATTATTATTACTTTTTGAAAGAAACTGAGGTTTATTTATCAATGTTTATTAAATCTTTTCAATCCTAAGATAATACATATACACCTCTAATATAGCCAGTTCACTGTCTATACTATAAGAAACAATTTTCATGATATTCAACATAAAGAGATATCTTAAAGACAGTTTTTCATTTGATCCATTTGCCAATGAAATGTAAAAAAAAATTTATAATTAAATATATATTCCTGAAAAATATAAAAAATTTTCAAAAGTTGTTCAGTAGTGAAAAACTCTTGGATTGATAGCATATAACACATTAGGTTATGAATTAGGAACATTTTAATTGTTTACATTAATTTGTAATTTTAACATGGATATTAAACTTTAAATACGATATATCTCAGATTTAGCTTTGTTTAAATTTGAATATCAATGTTAAAATACAAATAAAAAATCATTTCCTATTTAAATTTAGTGATTCATAATAAATAAATAAATAAACTCTATTCCTAAGTAATCTTTAAAATAGAACATATCTCTTAATAGGTAACATACAGTAGAAAGCATTTTATAACAAAAACGGTATTGCAGAAGAGAGCTAATTCCTATGGGTTAATCTGCAATTTGTTTTTGCAAACTTTCACATTAGGAAAATATTATCATTATGCCTTAAATTTAGAACTAGAATTCTAATTAAAGGATTTGAAAAAAAAAAAACAACAAAAAACTGTATACTGTTCAGAAGGTATTTTACATTTTACTATTCAAAAAATATGAAAATCATTTTTATGGTCAAAATAATTTGGGAGCAACAAATTTAGTGAAAGTGAAATTTTCACAAAACATTCAAAAATATCATTTCATTTAATTTAATGAAATAATAAAAACCTTTGATATTATAGCAAAACAAAAAAACACTTAAATAAAAATATAAGAATAATAAATGAATTGAAGTTCCTGAACAACAAAAAAGATTCAATTTTTTTGACTGCAATAATTTTTCTCTATTTGACAAATCATAACCACACAAAAATTGAAGTAAAAAGATCTGGTGTTTGCTACCAAAAGTATGTAGGTATTTATTAGATCCATTGAACTTTGACAAAGTTAAAGAGAACCCATGAGCTACTAAGTTACCACTAATGACTTGTGAGACTAGCATAAAGAACTAACTGGTAAGTGTAAGTATTTACCAATCCCTCCCGCACAAGCAGGATGCAACACAAGGTCAATTTTTAAGTGGGCTTCAACAGGTTTTAATTCAGAGTTTTCCTTCTAGACTGGTTGCCATACCTAAGTTTAAGAGTCTAGTTTACCCTATTATTTATTGATAGCTAGAGGGAGAATAACTTGATTCATACCTTTACTCTAAGGTATTAGCATTATGTGAAATGCAAACAGCCTCCTCCAAGATTTGAACTTTGTTGTGTCAATTTCCCATGATGATAACCATTATACTACAAGCACCAACTACTAAGTGTATGACAACTAAGTAATGAAGGTTTTTGTTTTAAATTCAGAATTTATGTAGATACAGGTATACCTTCACTACTCTAGCAATTAACAGACTGGTACTTCTCTTAGCTACTCCAAAGTGAGAACAGAACATTTGAGGATTTTCGAAGTTCTGTGAAGGTTCTCAAGTTTGACAAACACCTGAAGAAGGCTGGAGGACATATTGGCCAAAACATTGTGGAAATAACAATAAAGATGAAGACAATAGTCCGAAAACCCTTAATGATAAAAATCATCAAGCTTTGTCTCAAAAATTTAGACAACTAGAAAATTTGAGATTACTCTGATGTATGTCAATTGAGGTGTTTATTAGCAGTTGATATGGATTCAAAAAGTTTAACTCTGAAAGTATCTTCACACGGGTTCAGATTATTAAAGAGCATTTATTTGTAAATCTAATGGAATCAAGTTGTTGTCCTAATCCTTCAAGTGTTTTAGTGGGGGGCATAAAAGTACAAAATACTAAAAAAGCATACTGACAATGATTTTAAACTAATGGACATTAAAAAAATATTGAAGAAATAACATTGAAAAATCAGGAGTATATTATTCAATTAATATATACTTAACCTAAGATGGTCTGACCAAATATTTAATAGGACAGGTGCTGTGAAATCAGTGTGGTACATAATACATAGAATGAAAATTGAATGGAAAAAAGTAAAGAATCTTATTCAAAAGATACTCAATATACCTTACAGGGAATGCACAATATGCAAATTAAAACCGGTTCACTTTTAAAGCAAGGTCTGTTTACTCAATATTAATCCACTAATCTTTAAACAGATTTCAACTTATTGGATGACAAGAAAAAAACATAGATGCTGGCAGGTGAATACTCAAGTTAATGTTCCTTGAAATTTTCTGGTTTACCTTTGCAAACATGTCTTTCAGGTTTTGTTGTTTAATATACTTTAGTTTTTCTTTAAATGTAAATTTCTTGTATTTTATACATCCACATAATATGTTACTCACTGATTAAATTCTTTTCGTTCCATTCCTTAAATCAGCTCCTTTATCAGGCTGATACGTCTATCTATAGACATTTTCTCTTCTTTTATTGCAGTTATCATCACTCTCCAGATCTGATTTGTTTTTATCAGCAATCATTATCACATCTACAATTCCACTATCAGCACAATTGGGACATCATTATCACTGTCCATAAACTCTTGTGTAGCCTCTTTATCAACTTGGTTACTTCACATCATAAACTTTTTTCATAATCTGATAAATTCTTCACTATTTCCTTTTCACTAGACACACAGAAGCCACAAAATTCAGCTTCAGCATCATTATCATCATCCTCTTCATCAAGAAATCATATGGATGGCTATAGTGTGTGTCAATCATTTATTGAAATATTCTTGGATGCATTGTCGTAGGATTTTGCTGAACTCTAAATTACATCTTTCACATTAAATGCCTTCTCAATTTTTTTAATTTCTGCATCTTTATTGCAAGTGTCTAGTATTTTCCACAAAAGTATATTTATTTACAAAAAATGCTGGATACTAAACTGTAAATGCCTCAGTAATGGATTCAATACTGTAAAATGAATTTCCATTTAAAAGCACAAAGCGCCAGTTTAATAAATTTCTGGCCTTGAGGATCCAGTTAAAAACCAGACAACAGAGAAAACTTATTAAATCAAAATGCACCTTTGAATACAATACACTCAAATAGGTCAGGTTGACATTTATCAATAATTCTCATCATCATCATCATTATTATAACAGCTATGATTGCATTTAGAAATACAGAGTAGATTAAATTTGTATATGTTTTGTGAGTGTAAGTGTTATTTATATGTATAAAACATTCCTAATAATAAAATGACTCCATGGTAAAAAAAATAAATTCCACTGTATAATCCAATTTTGATGAACGTTGTTATGTTAGAAAAAGTAGAGAAAATTTTTTATCGAAAACCTATTTGTTTGAGATACTTAAAAATGAAAAACCTGTTTACCGTTGTTACTATGTCCCAACAACAAAAGAAATATTAGTGCTCAATATTTCAAAAGTTTATGGAAATTCAAATTATTCTTTCAATTAAACTTGCAGTACTGATTTCATCAGTTGTTTTAAATTATTAAATTTCTGTAAAATGAAAAAATATTTTTCTTTAATGTAAATATTATCTATTTAAATGATTTTATGGAATCCCTAATGGATTGGTAGCATGCTCAATTTATTTCTGACGTTTTAAAGACAATTCAAAGAGGGTATAAATTTTGGTTTACATTGTTTTCAAAATGTCAACTTAAAAAAAAATGTACATTTGTGCTAATAGAAATTAATAATAGTTTTGTAATATGACATGGAATTAAAACCAGATAAGGAAGAATATAGGTATTTTTGCTAAAATTTAATGTTCTCTGCTGGTCATCTGGCACTGTCTAATCAGTAAGAGTATTCAAAATTGTTGCATTTAGAAAAGTTTTAAGAAAATGAAAAAAGTTGATTTTCTTTGTTTTATGCCATCATGTGTGAATGTATATCTTTACATTAGATGACATTTTTAAAAGTACAAAAGTTTTAATAGACAAAGTTAAATTTGAAGCAAATCTGCAAACTCAAAACGAACATCTTTTTCTTTATGCTTTTGCTTCTTTCTCTTTATGTACTAGATATAATCTTAGGCTTACAAAGAAAACTGAAGATTTCAGTAAATAAATTTGGAAAGTATTAGAAAGATGAGAAAAATCTGTCTTAAAACCTAACAAACAAAAAGAGCAAAAGGTTAAAATTATAACATTTAAAAAAAATAATTTATTCAATTTAGTATCCTTGTTTTCAAAAAACATTTTTGCCGGTAAGTTGTCCAGTCATCATAATAAATAAATGGATAAGGTAGTGATTACTGTTACTGGATAAGCATTCAAGAGGAGGTAGAGAACTAACCTATTTGTTAGTCAAAAATATTTATATAAGATACAACAGATTTATGATACGCATCAATTCTGAAATTTAGATGAGTTTTAATCTAGTTTTACTACTGATGAGAAAGCTTTTAAAGATTCTTATGATAATCCATCTATAACTAAAGATTTCATACTGTTGAAAATATCAATTGAATGCAATTTCTCTTTTGCAAAAGTAAAGGAACAATAAATATTTCTACTATTTCTTTTTTTTAATAGTTGGGGATCGAAATATGAATATGAACTGATATCAACAGTGAATGAGCTTAGTTATTTGCTTCACTTTCTTTCCCATATTTTTCTATTTTACAGAAAAATTAACAGGCAGAAAAGAGAACAATAATGAAATCAAAATAGAAAAATAATTGTATTCCATTTAATACCTTGTGACGTCTGTTGCGTGTGTTGTTGTTGTGATGAGGGTTGTTGGGATTGGGATGTGGTTTTTTGGTTTTTCAGCTTAGGTTTGGGTGATGCTGCTATCTGAGAAGCTCGCGTTGAATGACGGTTCGAGGTGTCAGGTTCTGCAATTAACACAAAGATCAAATCATTAATCTTAAATTTGTTTGGTTAGTGAAAATATAAATGATAGTAAAACAAAAAAGTTTGTATTCTTCCCTTTTATATTCTGAAGTTTTGTTTTACATATAAAATAATAAAATAAATGCAAATATTAAAATTGGAATAAACAAAAGAGGAATAACTTAAATTTTTTAAAAACGTTTGTTTAGCTGATTTAATATCTTTAAGCCTTGCTTTAACCAGATAAGTCAACTGCCTGAAGAAAAAACTTTTTAACAGACTTGTCCTAAATGTAATAAAATGAAAATGAAACAGTTTATGACAAAAACAATTTTTAGGGCGTTTAATGCATATTTCTAAGGAAGCAATGTTAAATTTGACAAATGTTAAGATAGAGAATGCCTTACTAGTAAAAAAAAAAATCATTGTTGAGTTTTATTAACTTCAGTAGAGTAATGTAAATATATTAACAGATAAAAATCTCAAAAGACAAGATGTGCATCTTGAAAAGATGAAGAAATATACATTAATAAAGTAGACTAATAAAAATAAGATCAATTATTATATCTACCATTTTACAAATTTCTGTTGAAGATTCATCAATATTTATAATGTTTAAGGTAGCTAATACAATGTTCTTGAAAAAGTCTGGTCAAAAGTATATACAAATTTATATAGAGAAGCAAGAGAAGCTCATTTTATAACTCCAAATTTAACCATAGAGATTGCTCATTTTCCTTCACAAACACAAAACCCTTCAATATCTTAAGATTTTGACTGCTAGATTTTAAAGAACAATAAAGATTACATACAAGAATGTTTTATTTTTAGCTATTTATATTTACTACTAACAAAGATTTTACTTCTTGAAAAAAAAAATTACACAAAACAAGAAAAATGTTAAAAGAATTTACTATCATGTTCAATGTCAAAGAACATTAATGTCTTTGTTACTTTACCTATTAACCCTTTGAACTGTTACACAAGTTGACCTTTAATTTTTCTCCATACCATAGCACCAATTTACCAGTGTGGACATTATCTCAAATGGAAGATGGTAAATTTAGACTCAAGAGCTCAGGGACCAAACCATTAAGCACTAAACAACATTAACCTCCACCCCACCCCTTTTTAATTCATGTTCATCTTCTCTACAACACATTGCTGTGGCTAATATTTGCTTTCCAGTGATGTTAGTCTCCAGGAAATCTCCTTATTTTTCTAGGTTGATCTTATGCTAATTTCTATGCACAGAGGCTGAAGGTGTTAAGATAATAAAAAAAAAAGTATTTTTTTAATTCATAGCTATAATCTTAGTTAACCTCCCACTTACTGCCAACAGTAAAGTATCAACAACATCATCCTTACCAAAACTAAACACAAAAATCAAGGATATAATGAACCGTCAACATTTATTGTCTTATAGTTCATTGAAATAACAGATAGTTAATCAGCCTTTAAACTTGTTTAGTAGTGACTTCAACAATAACATACCATTAGAGTGCTGCATATTGTCTGCTGGGGAAACAATAAAACAAAAAGACTACTGACCATTAACAGAAAAAAAAATCTTTCTCTAGATTATCATTATGCAATTGTAGCAACAAATAATGATCAATATCTTCTTGTTTTTGCATATAAATCCCAGAAAAAAAATACCGGTTGCTTTTTTAATAAAACTGTATGTATAGAGATTGATGCTTGTATATAAGGTGGGTAGTAATAAACTTGGCCTCAGAAATGAAATGGATAAAAGAATTTTGACAAACAAGAAATAACAGGAATACAGAAATGCTGGAAACAAATAATAACTGACTTTTATTTTGAATTATATGTCATATTGGAGAGAAACCTTGATTAGCAAGTATTTTGTGGTCAGAAGTAAACTTTCTGTAACAGTTCTTTTGAGTGTATAGGTCCTAGTAGGTGAAGAAAAGGAAATTACTCAAATACTTTGTTTTTGTTTTGTTTTTTTGGTGGAGCTGCTTTCTTGTTTCTGAATACCTTGGGGTCTATTAGTTGGGTGAGTTCTTTTTACTAACAATGCTTTTCTTTTTCTTCTATCAAGCTATCAGTTCTTTCATATTTATCCCTAGAATTCTAAGCTGCTGCTGAAATTGAATTTTCCTTTCTCTAATTCTATTGGATAATTCCTATTCCTACAGTCAAGTGGTGTGTGTGTGTGTGTGTGTTAATTATGGAATTTTTGAATCCGGGTCTGACTTAAGTCAATTTTTAGAATTTATGAAATGAGTCTTTTTTTTTTTTTAATGATAAAACATTTTTAGAAAAAGATTTTTTATCTGTTTTTTATTAAAACTATATTACTTAGAACCATTACAAGAGCATTAAAATAAGAATTGTTTCCTCCAAGACACAATCCACCCCATTCCCCATTTTAATTTCTTGAAAGTGTAAATGTGCAATTAGACTATGTAAAAATCAGAGAAGTTGGAAAAATACACATTTGTGTTGGATAAGCTCATATTGTTTATAGAGAGCTTTATTTTCTATCAAAATAATTGTCAGTTATTTTAATTCAAACAGTCACTTTGTCAAAATATTACTCAAGAGACCAATTATGAAGACATTAGCTGATCAAATAAGGAGAAGGAATATAAGAAGTATCTAAATGAATGTTTTATATGCACAAAAAAGGGATATTTATAAAGATTCAATTCAAACCCTCAACAGAAAAGAATCTACTTGAGTTATTTACGTCACAAGAGTAAGATGATTTTTTTTGATACAAAATTAATTTTAAAAGGACATAAATTTATCAAAGAGCTATCAAGTCCTTACCTGTATGAAGAGATAGTACACAGGCATGACGGTTTTAAAAAATCTAGTTTAACCACAGAATAACCTTTTTCTAAAATCTCCTTATTTATTTTACTCACTTTTATTAAAATATTCATTTTCACAAATTTCCTTCCTACTTTTTTTCTTTCCTAAAAAACAAAAAAAAACTGGGCATCAATAAAGAGAGTGAAAGTCATCTAATTCTTGTTAGTATAATTTAAAACATTCAAAATATTTGCACCACATGGTAGAGAGAAATTGTGATTAGATTTGTAGGGTTATAAATCAAAGTTTAAAATATTATCATCAATTAATAAACTAGTAACATTTATATACCAAGCAATGATTTGTCGTTTATTTTTAAGTATACATAATTCCCTAATTCTCCCACTTATCAACTGCTTGATAAGATTTATAAAAGAGCAGAAAAGCAAAAAAAAAAAAAAAAAAAGATTCTTTATTGATGCCTTAGAATTTGCTCAGAATTCCTCACATATCTTTCTTTGCATTAACAATACTAAATTTGTTTACCATCTCCCTGTTTGCCAATAACAAATTAACAAGCGATCTGTTTTCTTCATCTTAAGAAATATTGCAATGTCATCACTGATAATATTTCTGATATAGACAAAGCAAAAAGTATGATAAGATACAAAGCTGGGAAAATTCAGACAAAATTCTAACAGATGTAGTTCAATAAAACAAAAGAATTTGAGTTAATTGATTTTTCAAGTGGATAGATTCACCACTTATTAACCAAAGAAATTTTTTGTTAATTTTTACTGCTGGAGTCTAGTGATTAAATAACTGGAAATATTAAATGGATTATCAGGTGTCAAACGTTATATTGCTTTTATGTTGATCTCATATTTGAGAGCAACATAAAAGATGCTACAAGAAAAATTAAATTTGTTCTAGTTACAAACATGTGACCCATTTTGGTTATTTAAGGGAAAAACTCATTTTTATATCTTATGAAAGATTTAATGAATTAATAATCAACTTAAATTGTACAATTAATTTAAAAGAACACAAGTTACACAAAATAGTGTGATGCATGAAATAAGGTGGGTGTGTACTGATTCTTAAACTTTATTTAAATTGTCACTCCAGTTTAATCAGCAAACTTCTCCAACAGAACTATCAATTATTTCATTAGTCATCAATTTATGTTGATGGCATAAATTCCCTTGAATCTCTCTTGCTATCTGTCCCAATTGGCAAGTCCTCTAAATTGCATCCAGTGTCTGCAGAGTTGATGAATGTAAGTTTTTACTGGTCAGCCAACACTAATGTGCCCCTGTGCAGAAAACCACAGAAGAACATTTATGAGTTCATCTCTGCCTCTCTAGTAATATCCAGCATGTCTGGTTCATGAGGGTAACTATACAGCTGTTGCTTTGTGGAGTGCTGCTTCCACGATTTGTTCAAAATAGCATACAGCATCCTTGTGTAGTCCCCATCTAACGTTTTCTCCAATTGTTTTGTTAGAGTCCAGGTGTTGCAACTATACAATAGTACTAACACAGCTACAGCTTGGAATCAATATGTAACAGTTGAAAATAGGAACAAAACTACATAATTCTTGTCTATATATATATATATATATATATATAATTTGTTTTAGATATTTTAGTACTAGTCTTGTGTGCATAGTGGATTGTTGTTTTACATTTTTTAGGAACTATTCGTGGAAGTCATTGATGTATGTAAATATTTTGTATCTAAATACTGAAATTTAGTATTTTGAAATATGTTAGTCATTTTGGTGGTATTATTTAATAAAAAAAAATCAAATAATGCCTTTGTTTATTTGTTCAAATGTCAGTTTTTATACAACATTTGCTGTTTTTCACTTATGTCTTATACTTATCAGCAATTTAGCTATAATAGAATGAGTTTTTGGTCCAAAACATCAATGTTATAAAAGAAAACTACAGTAATTCATTAATTATATTTGGGAATTGATTGATTGTTATAAAATTTGAAGGCTATAAATTCAGAGAGAGCTTAATTTGGTGATTGTTTAAAACCTTTGGGTTTCTTCATGAGAAAAATCAAAGAAAATACAAATCATGAAGAGATTATAATTTTTACAATCCATATTTATGACAATAGAGCAAATACTTGTTTCTGCATTGAAAATACTCTCAGTACATTAATTTTAATACTAAAACTTTTTCAATGCATTTCTGTAGAAAATTCTGTGGATAACCTTACAAGTGACCTTTCCTCAGTTTTATACCTTTCAAGCATTGACCTTATTGTGTTATTCTAAAAACTCATACTGATAATGTTCTATATAAAAAAAAAAAACAGTAACTTGCTACTCAGCAAATAAAATTTTAATGGAAATTTGCCTGGAGGTTTATAGCCACCAAAAGAAGAAAGCATTTAATAGTCATTAGCAATCCTATGTCTCCATTTAGATTAATAGCCAAATTTAAAGCAGATAAAGAATTTTTTTATTTAATCATTAACAAGTGTCAAAGATAAGGCTGCAAGTAGAAGAAAGAGAAGGGTGAGAGTGAGCAAGTAACAAAGTTGTAAGTGTTTACTTACCTAACATATCTTTGAGCTCTGATATAAAGTTGGAATCGTATACATTGCGCTCCTCCCATATGGTGAATATCCTACCCACGTTGGACCTGATGGCAGAATCCCTGCAATGATAAAAAATTTTTTTTGTCTTAATCAAAATTTTAAAGATTAAAGCTAAAGACAATTCTTTTATAATTTCTTAAAAACAGTGCTTTTAATTGATCTGGTAATTTTATATTTTCTGAAATAACCCTCTTTTTCTATTTGTTTATAAAATAGATTAGAACACTTATTAAAAGTTTATAAAATGAATAAAAAATATATGATAATCTAGGTTATGGATACTGATAACACTTTTGTAGCAATATCTAAAAGAAAGATATGTATGCATTTCATCAACAGGTTACAAACAATACAATACAAAAATGATTTTTAAAAACTGATTTAACCAAATGTCTTATTTTAAAATATATAGATAAAGGACTCAATATAACTAAATCAATAGATCTGTAGCCGAAAGATGGAAAAAAAATAAACAAAAATGGATTAAATCAATTGAATTTGGATCTGAAATTTGCACTGTATGATGTTCAATGTATCTGATTATTTTTTCACCACTGAATTAAGTGCATTGACAAGGAAAGAGATTAGGCTGGAAATTAAATAACTAGATATCAGGCTACAAACTTATTAATACACATACATATTTTGTGTAAGAAACTAACAACAAGATTAGACAAATTATAACCCAACCTAAAATGACATCATTCAACATGTTCAGATGATTCAATTGCCTGCAGAATAATGTCTTCCTTATAATGACTGAAACCAAATTAAGTGAATCTTTTCGAGTACAAGATGAAACAAGTTTTGAATCATGTTTAGAATAATTTTTGTTTTGTTTTTTGACAAGTATAAGAAATACCTAGCTACATTATGAGGAATTATTGAAAGTTAAAATACAAATACTAAGCAATTCAGCAAGAACTGTTAAATTTCAGCAAGTTCTAAAAGGTCTATCATAGATTTAAAAAATTAACCTTTTGTTTTCATTCATTTTTCTATAATTGAAAAATAATGACAACAATAATTTCTAAATTAGATGGCTACTAAAATCAAATATGTGGATGCAAGTGACAAATAGCCTTCTTTTTTTTTTTTTACCACAGATTCAATAAAAAGAGAAGCAGCAACTAATTTAGAACTATTAAAAATCAAAAATCTGCTTTCATTTTATATCAATATTAACAGAGGATTCTAGCATTGCTTAGGACAAAAGACTAAAGAGGCAACATTTTTTTCTTTAATACTATATCAGTCTTTGTGGAAAGATCATCCTTGTCGAAAAATAGCAGTGATACTATTTAACCCATAACTAGTCATACCTTTCCCAAGAGGATCAGTTTGAAAGTGAATGTAATGGTGTGATTGGAATTCAAACTTGCTTACTTCGAGGTTGCAGTCCAGCATTTTAGCCATGGGGACTCCCTCCAGGTAACATTGACTGCAACACAATGATCATATACACAAAAACTAACATCACGTTTTCTCATAGCCAATAAATCTTAATAGGAATGGGAGATATTTATAGAATTCTTTTAAAAAACATAAGACTTCTCTAAATTAATTTAATTTAGATAAAATCAAAAGTCTTAAAAAAAAAAAAAAAAAAAAAAAAGCAAAGGTAAAAAGTTTCCTAAAGATTAGAAAGAGCTTTGGGTCATAAATTGAAAAGGTGCCACTCAACAACTTGATGTAAAAATTATGACAAAACAGGAATTAGTTCTTTCAATGAAAGTTTTTTTCGGTGATAACCTGGATAACTACTACATATTTTAAAATTAATCTTATAATAAAAAATGATATAAAAAAGACACTTATGTTGTTTCACTTGTGATTAATGCTTCTAGTTGGTCAGTAATAGAGAATAGATCAAGATTATTCTTATTTTTACAATTAACTTTGATTTAATCAAAAAGTAATTTAGGGTTAAGAATTTTAATCTTATATATCTACTAAGTGACAACCCTAAAAGAAGTGCAGTGGTTAAGAGTATACAAATTAAGTGAATAAGTGGATCAAATAGTTCTTTAATTCTTTACCGACTAGTTGTGTGGGTAGGCAGGCTGATTGGTTTGGTTTCTTGGGTTTAATGGCATATCAACCTTTGTAGGTTATTTAACGCCAAATCCATTTTTATATAAATAATCAGTTCTATTTAAAACAATTTAGTTTAGCATGAGTACACAGTTTGTCAAAAACATTTCTATTTCAAACTATTCAAGCAGTTATATATTCTATTTAGAGCTATTTAGTTTAATCAAACAATTCAGTTTAGCATAAGTATGCTGTTAGTTCTATTTAACCCATAGATAGGGCCCTATCAGGTGCTACCATGGCCGGGCCAGAGTGGACCTGGGAGCAATGGCAATGAAGGGGTGTTCCATATTCACAAAGGCCCAGCATTACTGGGACCTCACCACCAGACTGTTTAGTGTCATATCCAGGACTCTTTGGTGGGGAGGTCTTACCTCTGTGCAGAGGTGCAGTCAGTGTATTCTACGGCCCCAGCCAACTGGGCAATATGCAGGCTGAAAGTCAAACCTTGGATCCTTTGCAAGCCAGAACATTAGAAACATGATAGGTTAAATTAGGAATAATACAATGATACTTTAATTGAAGATAGATAAATTGAACTGCTTATGTTGCAAACACTAACTCTCAAGTATATAAACTCAAAATATTCATTTTTTTTTTTTTTTTTTTACAGTTTTCTTATAAATTGTAAAGTAGAGTACATGCTTAAGAATTTTATAATAGAAATAATTTGTAATTTAGTTTAGAATAACAAAGGAAATTTTGAAATTGATTTTTTAAGATTTTTTTTTTTATTTCAAAATTTGTTTTGTTTTTTTTTTCACTTATATTTCATAATACATTAAAAGATTAAAAATTCTAAAATTTCAAAAGAAATTACATTACTAGCAAAAGAAAAACATTCTAAACATTATCTATATTTCATTCATAATGTTTGTTTTAATCTAAAATAAGTAAATCCCTTATCAAACAAAATAAATAATCTAGATTAGTTTTATGAATAATTCTTAAAATAAACATTTTAAGTTTGCTTAAGATTTTCAAATAATTCTAAAACTCAAGAGTTGATTACTTCCCTTTATATACCCAAGCCGATTTAAAAGATTGGTTTCAGAGAAAAAATTGAATATATTTAAATAACTAAACAATTTAATTATAAAGACTATTAACAAAACAATTACTTATCTGAGAAGATCACAAAAATCAGGTAGGAAACAACAAATCTTATATATATGAATATATAACAATTGAATTTTTAAAACTGAGCATGCAAATGAATTATTCCCATTAACCATACCTGATGAGATGGCCAAGATATAACAAGCATTCTACAAGACATGAAAGATCATTTTGATGATATGATTTCCTATATGTATGCATACACATATAGACATCAAACAACTATATACAAAAAGGATTAAAGAGTTAGAGGCTTATGACAATCATTGGCTTTCTCTTTAAATATGAACTCAAAAAGAGAAAGAATAAATTATGAATTCTTAAACAAGATCAAGAACTCACTTTGATTTTTATATCAGAATGAAAGATCAAAAATTGTTAGGCTTTGAACAAACAATGTATTACTTACACCTCAAAGCAAAAATACTCAAGTTAGTATTAAATTAAAAGGCAGGAATCAAGAAATGAAAGAAGCATTGATTCTGTAGACTAATATTCTTTGGGAAATTAAGATTCAATGACTTGAAAAGCTTTTTGTAACTAAATCTTTTTTTTTTTTTGAATTAAGAAAAAGACAAGTCAGAATAGCAAGTAAGAGCTCTTGGCAAAGTTCACTTTTTAGCACACAGAATTAAGTTTAAAATAATTTTGAAATTAAAGCTAGGAAAAATATGTATTTGTTTTTGTTTTTTTCTCCATCCCGAGTTTCAATTAGAACTTGTCAGTGATTATATTATCTAAAGAAAAAAAATATTTTAAAAGATTACTTTGAAAAAATGCCACATCAGTAGCCTTAAAAAAAATAAAAACAAACAAACAAACAAAACAATATACTATCACTAGAGAATACAATTAAAGAATCAAATGTCATAATTCATGAGATGAACTCAGATAATTCTTACCAAGATCTAAATAATTAAAAAAAATAGTGTTTTCTCATTCTCAGATGAAATTAGGTAATCAAACTTAAATTCCTTGAAAAGTCATTATCATTATTATTATTTTTATTTATTTATTTATTCATTTATCTTTTTCAGGTTATTTTTGTTGGTTTTTTTTATGTGTGTGATGCTTTTAAAATCAATGAGTGTTAAGTAAGCAACATGGATTGGAAATAAAATGGTCTTCAATGAAATTAAATATAACTAAAGACAATGAATAAACTAATGAGAGACTAAATAAAAATTTACTACCAAATGACAGATGATGTACAACACTAAGAGGATTCTTACTGTGTGGGTTAATTTTTAAAGTCAGAAACCATTCTTAAAAGAAAAAGTTACATGTAGAGTAATAGGTTAATTTGATCTTATTCTCTCCAAATTGTAGAATAATAACAATAACACTTACTTGCTCAAGGATCCCAACTAGCATCCAGTTGACAGACAAAAATAAAACAGGCTGTAACTCAATACAGTTCCTGCAACAATACTAAATTGAAGCTGTATTTATACATAAATATGCCCATGCATAGACCAGCAAACCAATCATAATCCAGGAAATGAACTTGCCCATATGGGCACAATGGAATATTTCAACATGCCATAAATGACTCGACTTCTTCAGAGCTCAAGAGCTTATTAAATGCTATGCAACTGAGTGCTGATTTTGATAAGCTATCAAACTCAATATGGCACTGCAAACAGGATAGATGAAACCTGAGGATTGGGAATGTTACCTCACTGAAGCAGGGAACTCAGCTAACTCAGCCAAAGTCCATGCAGCAACGTTCACAAATGAGAAGCTGATGAGGGAGAACTTACAGATGCTGGATTGATCAATGTTAAAAGAGCTAAGCATCAAATCAATGGGAAAAGCCCTGTGTATCTTTAAGCAGGCTAAAAAGACTGCCTCCTAGACAACCTATACTAAGGCACCAGCAGTCAAGCTTCCTCAGCTCATTCTTGAAATGACTCCATCAGCAATTCGGAAAATTCTGAATTGATTGGGATGTCTTCGCCAAAATAATAAACGTCAAGATCTCAGGCCAATATCCATTTGTACAATTTCACTGACGAGACTCTGCAAAATGTCATACATACTCCGACTTTTACACCAATAACCCAGACAAACTATTTGGGTTTGAGTTTGAGTTTTGTTTAACGGCATATCAACCCCTGTGGGTCATTTAATGCCAAAAAGGTTATTTTTAATTTCAGTCATTAAAATAGCGGTTCTATAGAGATGTTTGGTTATATCTTACTGAAAAAGTTGCTTTTTTTTAGAAAATTAAAAATGTTTTCAGGGTTTGTATTCTTAAAGATGTCCCTCAGGTTTCTTGCTTGATAGTATTTAGTGCGGATATGTTTAAGGTTGTTACAATTTAGAAGGATATGTTTGGTTGTGAGTTGTACTTTGCATGATGGGCACACTGGGGCATCCTCCCCTTTTAACAGGTGTGAATGAGTAATGTGGGTGTGCCCAATACGCAATCTGGCAAGTATTACTTCTTCTCTTCTGTTACTTCTGTAGCCTGTTGGCCACTCTCCGATAGCTTCTTGTATTTCATGGAGTTTGTTTTGGGTCTGATTGTCCCATGATTTCTGCCACTTGTCTGATATAAATTTCTTTATGGTTGGTTTTAGATCTGTATATGGGATTTTTGGTTTGCACATATCAATTTGAAGAGCTTTTTTTGCAGCTTTGTCTGCTTTTTCATTTCCTTGGATGCCAATGTGACTTGGTATCCAGGTGAATATGATGCTATTATTTTTAGAGAGGGAGTTTAGTTTGTTTAAGAGCTTTGTAATCAAGGGGGATGATGTATCTCTGTTCTGTAGTGCTAGCAGGACTGATTTGGAGTCTGTGTATATGATAAATTTGGAAGCTTTATGATCTGCTATGATATTCATAGCTAGATCAATGGCTGTGGTTTCTGCACTGTAAATTGAAGCTTCATTAGGTAGGCGTTTTAGGGTTTCTTTTTTTTGAGAAATAGCAGCACAGCCTACTTTTTTTCCTTGTTTGGATCCGTCTGTATAGATGTGATAGTGATCTGGGAACTTATTTTGTATCTTTATGAGTTTCTCTTGATAAGTGATGGGGTGTGTTTTTATTTTGGGTAACTTAGCCAGTTCTAAGTTTATAGTTGGTTGCCTTATGGTCCATGGTGCCGTTTTGGAGAGTATGGTATGGTGTACTATTTTAGTGTTGATTTTGATTTCGTTGAGGAGGTCACTTATTCTTAAGCTAAAAGGTCTGATTTTTTTTGGGTTATTTTGATACAGGTTTTCATATTTTGTTTTGCCGGTATAGTCATAAGCAGGATTTTATGGACAGGAGATGAGTTTGATGTAGTACTGTAGTGCTAATTTTTGTCTTCTTAAATAGAGAGGGGGTTCGTTTGCTTCTATGTATAGACTTTCCTTTGGGGAAGTATTAAAGGCTCCTAAAGTAAGGCGAAGTCCTTGGTGGTGTATTGTTTCCAGTCGTTGTAAGTAGGATTTTCTGGCTGCTCCGTATATGAAGCAGCCATAGTCAAGTTTTGATCTTATTAGAGATCTATATAGCTTGATAAGTGTCTTTCTATCAGCACCCCAGTCTGTGTGGGCTATGGCTCTCAATAGTTGCATGGCTTGATTGCATTTTATTCTTAGCTTTTTTATATGTGGGATAAAGGATAGTTTAGAGTCAAAGATAATGCCAAGGAATTTATGTTCATCTGTTATGGGTATTTCAGTGTTATTTAATGTAAGTTTAGGGTGGTTGTGCATCTTGTGGATTTGACAGAAGTGTACACATTTTGTTTTACTATTTGAAATTGTAAATCCATTTTCTGTGGTCCATTTTTCGATTTTATTTATGCATTGTTGTACTTTCCTTTCTATGGTTGTCATGTTTTTTGAATTATAGCAGATGAGGAAGTCATCTACATATAATGACCCTTTGATTTCTGGAGGGAGGCAGGATGTTATGCTGTTTATTTTTATTATAAATAGGGATACTGATAAAATACTGCCCTGAGGAACTCCCACCTCTTGTGGCTTCGAATCAGAGTATGTGCTGCCAATCAGTGTCCTGAAAGATCGGTCTTCAAGAAAGTTTTGGATGAAGATGGGAAGTCTACCTTGTAACCCAAAGTTTTTAAGGTCTTTGAGAATTCCGTATGGCCACGTTGTGTCATAGGCCTTTTCAAGATCAAAAAAGACTGCCACTAGGTGTTCCTTTTTTATGCATGTTTCTCTGATTAGAGTTTCTATATGAACCACCTGGTCCATTGTGCTTCTTTTTGTTCTGAAGCCTGCTTGTAGGTTTGAGAGCAGTTTATTTGATTCGAGAAACCATATTAGTCTTTGGTTTATCATCCTTTCTAAAGTTTTGCATGCACAACTAGTTAGGGCTATGGGCCTATAGCTGGTGGGATTTGTTGGGTCTTTTTGTTTTTTGAGGATGGGGATTATTGTAGCTTGCTTCCATAAAGTAGGGATATTGCCTGAGATCCAGATATTGTTATATATGTTTAGGAGATATTTCTGGGAAATTGACGGTAATTCTTTAAGAAATGTGTAGTGGATTTCATCTGGACCAGCAGCTGAGTTATTGGATTTGGATAATGAATTTTGGAGTTCATCTAGGGTGAAAAGTTGGTTGTAGCATTTAGTATTGTCAGAGGTGAACTTTATTTTGTTCTTTTCTTCTTTGATTCTGATGGAGTTAAATTTGTTGGAATATTTTTTGGTAGATGATGCTTGGGCAAAGTTTTCTGCCATCAGATTAGCTATTTGTTTTTCATTCAAAGCTTTTGTGCTTCCTTGGGAGAGATGATTTATAGGAGTGTGGACAGTTTTATTTGATATTTTCTTTACAAAGTTCCAAATTGTTTTGGGATTAGTATTTGAGTTTATTTTTGCAGTGAAGTTTCTCCAGGAGGACCTTTTAGCTTCTTTAATTGTGCGTCTAGTTTTAGCTCTTTGTTGTCTATATTTGTCTAGATTTTCTGATGAAGGGTTGGTTTTAAATTTCCTGAGGATTCTTTGGCGTTCTCTGATCATAGTTTTGCACTCCTCCGTAAACCAGGGATTGTTATGTTTTGGGGATGTTGTAGTTTTAGGTATGGTTTTGTTTGCTATATTAATTAGGGTGTTTGTGAAATGTATTATAGGTTCTTCTTGGTTTATATTTGTTTCTGGGATTAGGGTGTCAAGGCATAGTTTTTTGTAGGCTTGCCAGTTTGCTTTTTTGAAATTCCATCGTGGGGTTTTTGAGACTGTTTGTGGGTCTGATTTTCCTGGTTTAGTATTTTCTATTATGATTGGAAAGTGGTCACTGCCGCAGGAATCTTCATATACCCTCCAGTTATATTCTATAAAGGTGGCTGGATCGCTGAGTGTTAGATCTATAGCAGAGAATGTACCTGAGGATGAGCTTAGGTGGGTTTGAGCTTTCCGATTGTGGAGACATAGGTTGTTGTTATTAATGATTTTTTCAAGGGTCTGACCTCTTTTGCTCGTTGTCCTGCTTCCCCACAAAATGTTGTGGCTATTGAAATCTCCCATCAATATATATGGCTTAGGGAGTTGATTTATTAAGTTATTTAGCTGTTCTTCGTTTATAGGATCTTGAGGTGGAATGTATATAGAGCAGATAGTGGTGGTTTTGTGTAAAGTTGCTGAAATTGCTACTGCTTGTAGGGGGGTGCTGATGTTGATTTTGCTTTGGGGAATGTTTTTCCTTATTAGGATTGATACACCACCCGAAGCTCTTAGTCCCGTGTCATGTATATAGTCATATTGCTCATAATTTTTCATGTTTGTTTTATCATTGCTTTTTTTGAATGTTTCTTGGAGACATATAATGGTAGGATTTTGTTCAGTTATTAACAGCTGGAGTTCGTTGTAATTTGCCTTGTAGCCACGACAGTTCCATTGGATTATCTTGTGGGTATTTTGGTATTTGGCCATAACTATTTATGCAGTGTGTGTCTTGGGTTTAGGGTGTACTATTTAATTTTTGTATTTTCGATTTTAGGTGTCGAGTCCATTTCGGTTTCCATACTTTCTATGTTTCTGGATTTATTTTTGGTTTTTGAAGGGGTGTGTTGAGTAGGTTTTTGTTTTTCTTCTTTTTCTCTGGTTCTTGAGGTTGATCGGTTTCTGTTTTTGATAGTTAGCGTTTCATTTTTTTGGCTAGAGGTTGAAGGGATGTTTTTTGATTTGTCAGTTGGAGTTAGTTGTACATTGGGTATAATGGTTTTAAGGGTTTTGATTAGTTCATGTAGGTCGTTTATTAAATTTGTTAATTCTTCTTCTATTTTTGTTGTTTTTATTTGTGTTTTTGCTTCGTTTTCTACTTGGTTTGAGGGAGTCCTGGTTACCTGAGAGAAAGTTAATTTGTTAAAGGGATTTTCTACGAGTCTTCTTGCTTCAGGGAAGGTAATGTTTTTGGTGATTTTCATTTTGATAATTTCCTTTTCCCTTTCCCAGATTTTGCAGTACTTTGAGTCTGCTCTATGATTCCCTTTGCAGTTGTTGCAGTTTAGACTGTTTTTGCAGGATTCCTCTATGTGATTTGGTTCCTGCTCTCCACATTTGACACACACTTGTTTTCTTGTGCAGTGCTGCTTCAAGTGTCCATATTTCTGGCAGTTATGACATCTTCTGGGATTTGGGATGTATGTCTCAACTTTCACCACTGTATAGCCTATTTTTATTTCTAAAGGGGGTTTTGGGTTATTAAAGGTTAGAATGTAGGTATTGGTTTCAATTATTTTGTTTTGTTTTTTGATTGTTATTCTTTTGATGTCTATTACATTTTGTTTTTTTAGTTCATTTTTAATTTCCATTATTGAGCATAATGATAGCTCTCCATTTCTTATCACCCCTTTAGAGGTGTTTAATCTCTCATGGGGGTAAGCTTTTATATCGATGTTGTGGATTTTTTTTTGCTTTAATATTATTTCGGCTTGTTTTTTTCCTGTCACCTCTATAAGGATGGTTCCATTCTTCAAGTTTTTTACGGTTTTGGGTGATATTAGAGCTGAAATACATTTTTCTATGATGAAGGGGGATATTTTTGTTAGCGGTAGTTTTTCTTTTGATTCTAGAATGATGAACCTTGGATATGGCTCATCATTGTCTGAATCACATTCAATATGGGGTCTTTTTGCTTGGGTTTTTGTTTTAACAGAAGCCATAAAAGTGTTGGATGAGTTTCACTGAACATGCTCCCCACCCACCTCGGAGCCCCATATGGGGATGTGCCTAGGGGGAAACCCATTCGCCTAGCAACACCAGGGCTACATGTTCAGTATACTCATGCTGGTGATAGACGAATTAATTTTTTGTCCCTGGGTTTTTGTTCCCAAGATAACTACTTCCCCAGGGACAGAAAGGACTACGAGTCTTTCCACAGCATGATTGACCCTACAGCCATCGTCCTCATTTAGATTTTAAAAAAAAAAAAAAAAAAAAAAAAACCTAAAAATCTAAGAGAGTACTGTCATGACCAGCCGCTTGATCGGATCGGGCCTCTCCGACCGCCCGTCTAGCCCAGTAAGGGCCAAAGTGGTGTGTTGCAAGAGACTTGACCACTCGATTTTCAGGCCAAGTACTGCTCAACCACCAGGATCCCGTCCTTAAGCATCACGGGTCGCCACCCACGGCCAACAGGTAGCCTCGTTGGGGGGGTTTTACCCCTCTGCAGAGGTGCAGTCAGCGTATTCTACAGCCCCAGCTGACAGGGCGAAACTATTTGGGATGTTGGAAGCATTGGTCACTCTGAGGTCAAACCCCATTGTCCATCATCTTGCTTTTGCTTCTATGTCACAGAGTGAAAATGAGCCAATACAGAGCTGCCTTGTTCACCTCAGGGCTATGGCTCTAGACTAATTTTACATATCTCTCATGTGAGCATGACCTCTCCAACATACATATCGACCAACTCATCAGGGCAATAGCAAATGATGCACTCCAAGCTGATCTACTTGCTAAAGCTGGAACACTTCGATACCTCAAGCAGAACATCTGTCATGCTGAAACATTTGAACTGGTGTTACGAGATCTAACTTTAATGGCCAGCATCCCAGACATAACTATTGCTTGAACCTCAACATATTGCAGACAGAAAAACAATACCCTACAAGCCAATACAGGGAGTGTTCACACCAGCACCTATCCTAACTATGATGACAGCGGTGCCAAACCAAATTGCCAGGCTTGTGTGGATTATGGCAGCAACCAGCATGGCATCCTGGGAACGAGCTCCCATCAGGTAAAATGCCCAGCATGGGGTCAAACATGCAGCAATTGTGGGAAGCCTAACCACTTTTCAAGAGTGTGCTGGGCTAAGAAACCTCAATGAGCTGTCATAAAAAGCATGGAGATCAAGGAAACCATTATGGACACATTCATCACCCACATCACATTCAACCAAACAACAGGCACATACACATCTGGAAAGACAAACCAAATAGTAGAAATAGAAGCATATTTAATCCCATTCTCACCAAAACCAGATCCCAGACAGTCTAAAGAAATCCCTAGTAGCCATGGCACTAAAATGACTATCTTTCCCGACAATGGGGCCACCATATACCTTAGGGGACTTAAGCACCTAATAAATAAAGGGTTCACAATGAACAATCTCATCCCATCAAGGAAAATCATTTGAGCTGTAGGTGGATTCACACTTATATGTCAGGGCAAGCTGCCTAAGAAATTTGTGATACAGAGAACAACCAAACAAGCCCTTTACATATGCAAAAAGTCCAGCAGCTTTACCTCAGCAAAGCAGCCTGCATTGATGTAGGAATACTGCTGGAAAATTTTCCAAACCTTGCAGCGATATTACCAACCCAAGAAAATATTGCACTGCAATATATATCCTTAGCAGGCATAAATGCTAGCCCCAAACCTAACAAGGATGAGGATCAACTGCCAAAGTATTAAGAAACCCCTCCTTTTCCCTCAATAGAAGCAAACATTAATAGGTTTAAGGATTGGCCCCTGGAGCATTTTGCCAAAACGGCATTTAAAAACAATGGGGCATTCCCACCAATGTCTGGCCCCACCACCCACATCCACCTTTAAAGAGGGAGCAATCCCTAAAGCCAGTCATAACCCAATTCCTGTCTTTCAACTTCAAAGAACCAGTAAGGTAGGCTCTTTGGGAAGACATGAAAAGGGGTATCATAACCCCAGTACCGGTTAGTATGCCTACTGATTGATGTAGCACGATGATCATTACTGCCAAAAACAATGGTAAGCCACAAAGGACCAGCACTTGAATTCCCAATGCAAGTGGGAGACACATTATACAGAGTCACCGTTCCAGTTGATTTCTCGAGGACTGGGCTGTAAGGCACAGACTATCATCTACCTCTTATCCTCAATCTAACAGTCAGGCAGAACTTACAGTCGAGGCAGCTAAAAGAATAGAACATGGGAACACAGGACCTCAAGGGTTTCTGGACAATGATCATACAGCAATACTTCTGTATTTATTACTCCACCACCAGCTGCATGACTTTATACCATCCCATCCCGCACTATACAAACCTCACACAAAATGGATAGAAACAGTGGGAAAAGTCTGTCTCGACGCAACACCTACCTGATAGAGCAATACAACTACACCACAAACACCCTATGCTCACTTCAAAAAAGACAAATAGTTTCAATACAATGCCAGACCACTCACCAATGGGACACATCAGGCCGGATCACTGAAACCCTCCCTAATCACCAATACCAGATCAGAGTTGACAGGTCAGGTAGGATCCCCTTATGGAATCACAGGTTTCTCCAGAAGCTTGAAGCCCCAACAACTCTATTTCCCATTTCAAGTGCTCCCCCCCACACACACACACACCAACAACAGGTAAATACCAAGAACCCAATAAACCACAGCCAGTGGAACAAGATCGTCAACACAACCACCATCAAACAATATCGCTCAGCCACCTACACTGACACAAACAAAAACACCCCAGGCCTTGTCCAGATTACTCCCACACAGCCAGCAAGGCTTGAAGGAAAAATTGTCGTAGACTCTTGAAAATTCACTATGTTATTGCTATACATCTTATGAGATGACTGATCAATTTTTAGGATTTCAGGTTCAAATGAACAGCTACAGCAGCAATTGGAATATACCCTACTAAAGCCTGATTGTCACAGCTGGTGAATTTCAAAAATGCAATCTGGACTTTAGAAGAATGATATGCAATAAAATTCTGTTTTAAACTTGGAAAAAATACCACAGAAACGTATGGAATTCTTCAGACTGCTTTTCGACCATCTTGCATGAATCGAGCATCAGTTTTTGAGTAGCATAAGAGATTCAAGGAAGGCAGGGAGTCTGTGAGAGATGATGAGAGGTGTGAGAGGAGTAAGGAAGTCAATACACTAGAGTTGATTGGCCAAAGGGTTAAGGTTACTATGTCGAGGTTTTAAGGGAGTGTAGGAAGAGATTCCATCAGCACTCTTGAAATTGGGTCAGTGGCATTTCCAGCAGGACAATGCACCAGTCCACAACTACATACTTGTCACAGACTATTTGACCAAGATGGGCATCAAAACAGTTCCTCAGCCTCCTTATAGTCCAGACTTTGCTCCCTGTGACTTTTGGTTATTCCCTAAGCTCAGAGGCTGTCGTTATGAGACAATTGAGGAGATGAAAGAGGCTGTGACAAAGGTCATTGACATGCTCACATAAGAGGACTTCCATAAGGCCTTCCAGAAGTTGTTGGAATGGTACAACAAGTGCATTGCACTCCGGAGATTACTTCGAAGGGGACTAGAGTTTCATGTGTGTACTATCAATAAAAGTGCCCATACGGAAAAAGTCTGGAAACTTATTTAATGATCCTCGTAAGTTATGTCCTTTTGACTAGCCCTTCCAAAGCAGAGTTTGCTTTCTTTTTTTCCTCTCACCGGTAAAGTCAGACAGTACTAATTTTCTTTCTTTCTTTCTGTTGGTTGATTGATGGATGGATTTTAATAGCATGTCAACCCATCTGGAGTTATTTTATGCATAGAGATTAGAAAATACTGTACTTTTGAAGTTAATGGCTTTAACGATATGTTAGCATTGTTGGGAATTGTTTTGCATGCTTAGTTTGTATGGTATTAATCAGATTTACATCTATAATTTTGGCATAATTTTATTCCTCTCAAAAAAGATAGAATTTCATATATTTTGATAATTTTAAATAGATCTTTCTGGTGTGAGTGAAAGCTTTACATTCTATGAGAAAGTGTTTAACAGTGCAGGGTGTTTGACATGTTTTATATTGAGGTTCTTGTTCTAGTTTGATTATAAAGGAGTGTGTAAGTCTTGTGTGACCAATGTGTAATTAGGACATAATGACTTGTTCCTTTCTGGATTTCCTGAAAGCTGGTTTCCAATCTCCCAAAGGAGTTTGATCAAGAAGAGTTTATTGTGGATATTATTATTCCAATGTCTTTGCCATTTTGTATGAAGGAATCTATTAATTTTTGGTTTCAAGTCAGTATAGGGAATCTTGGATTTGTTGGGTGCCAAAATCTTAAGCTGATTTGGCTGCTGAGTCAACTCTTTCATTTCCTCTCACTTCAATGTGGCTTCATATCCAGTATATAAGGATCTCTATAGAATCAAACATCTACTCAAGAGTTTAATGATTAGGGGGTCTTCAAGTTTTTTTATTTCATAAAGTAAGAGAGAAAGCGAGTCTTCTTTCTATCACACAAAGTTCCACTGTATAAGCTCCAACCAAATACCTGTCTCATCCTGGTTCTACCAAATGCTGTTCATGAATGCAACATTGTCACTTTGGACAAGTTTTTAACATCATGAGCAATAGTAATGTTATAGACTTCAACCAGCACTTGTGCAAGAATCACATTATAAATGACCACCGACACAAAAGACACATTAAGTGGGACATCTTTTTCACTTCAGGTAAGTAAAAGTCATTACAAATATGAGAAGAAAAAGAGCAAATCTTTGAGAAAAATTGTGGTATCAATTAAAAAAGTTAATCCAGCTCATTAACTTATGAGTTATGCAAATTTTGAATTGATTACATTCAAAAGGTTAATTTATGATTGACTATAAATTGTGATATAATTTTTTTTCAAAATTTTTGCTTCATAAAAGTTTTTGACACACACAAAAAAACAAAAAACACTGACATGTTCACAATAAATTGAATCAATTTATAAGGAATAAAGATAGATTTTTATGAACAGCTAACAAACATTGACATTAATTGTAAGTGAAATTACACTAACTCAAAGGAGATAGCAAATCAAAGGTTTCAGTTTGGTTGTTGTATGGCATATCAACCCTTACAGGTTATTGAATACCAAGTCATATATATATACATACACACACACAGATTAATTTATTAGTAAATAGTTTCTAGGTCACACTATTTTAAAAAGACCCGGAGCTCATTTGTTTGTACATAGTTAAATGGATTCAAGTATTGTTATCAAACACTAATAATTCTATTTAATATTAGTCATTTGTTTGTACACAGCTAAATGATTTCAAGTACCAGAATTTAGACTCAGCATTTTTATTTATCAAGTATTCCTATCTAATTTAATATTAATCATTTTTTCGTACACAATTAAATGGTTTCAAGTATTACTATCTAACATTAA
The DNA here is from genome assembly GCA_963585895.1 of Sepioteuthis lessoniana. NCBI lineage: Eukaryota > Metazoa > Mollusca > Cephalopoda > Myopsida > Loliginidae > Sepioteuthis > Sepioteuthis lessoniana. Next base: position 59,765 of record CAUZXS010003245.1, on the reverse strand, counting down.
TAATTCTATTTGATACTGATCATTTGTTTGCACAGTTAACAGTTAAATGGTTTCAAGTATTGCTATCTAACACTAATAGTTCTATTTGCACACAGATAGTTTCAAGCATTACTATTAACATTAGTAATTCTACTTATCAAGTATTCCTATCTAATTTGATATTAATCATTTGTTTGCACATAGTTAAATGGTTTCAAGTATTACAATCTAATACTAATAATTATATTTAATATTAATAATAATCCCTAGTAAAAGACTGAAGATTTCTATGGGACCCTAACAGATACAACCACTCTGGGTCAGAATGGAGCTGAGAGTAATGGTAATGAATGTTACTCAACATTCCCCAAACTCCAAGACTGAAGCCTCAACATCAGATGCAGTTTAATGTTATACCCAAGACTAAATGATTTCAAAAATTGCTATCTAACACCAATAATTCTATTCAACATGATTCATTCATTCATTTGCACACAGTTAAATAGTTTCAAACATTGTAAATGATTTAAAAGTTCTATTTAACTATATTCTTAAAGCTCCAGGTCTGGAGCCTTACTATCAGATGCAGTTTAGTGTCATATTTAGGACACTAGTTTTATTTGACCAATATATGGGACCCTAACAGGTACTACCACTCCAGGTCTGAGTGGACCTGGGAGTAATGACAATGTAGGGGTACTCCACATTTCCCAAAGCTCCAAGATCGGAGCTTCATCATCAGATGATTTAGTGTCATATCTAGGACATTCAGTGGGAGAGGTCTTACTCCTCTAGCAGATCAGAGAAATAAAAATCAATCAGCAGATACTTTTTATTGTAGGCATTGGTCCTTAGAATTTCCCAATATTTTTTTAAAATAGGAATTCCAATCTAAAGGTAACAAAAAATAGCTTTAGAAATATTTTTGTCTTTATCTATACTAATTTCAGTGATTATTTATTCATTGTAGATAGTTTTTAGATATTTACAAAGTATCCACAGAATTTCTTCCGTTTTTATTTCAAGCATTTTTAAAGAAAAATAACAATCATAAATTGCAAGAAATCATTTTTCTTGGTAAAACAGACTATGAGCAGATAAAAAATATTGTCAGAATGACATGCTACATTTATAACCATTTTTTTTCAGCAAATACAAATCTTATAAAGCATGTGTAGTAAAAAGAGATAAAGAAAAACTCCAGTAAGAGTTATGGTTCAGGAATATAAAATCTAATATTACCTTATCAAAAAAAAAGCTAATGAAAATATGAGAAAATGAGCCAATTATAGTGTTAAAAATTTTAATATAGTGAAATTTTTTGCTCATTTTTTCCCTTCATCTTTTCCTCATTGATTTTAATGATTCAAAATCAATTTGCTTAATAAATAAAATACATAAAAATGCAACAATTAGTAAAGTTTTTGTTTTGTGAGATAGATAAAGGCTTAGAGAAAATCCTCTGAACAATAATGGACATCTATTTAAATTGAAGCAAAAAGTTCAAAAATATCTATTTAAAAAAAAAGTTCAAAAACATCTATTTAAATTGAAGCAAAAAGTTCAAAAATAATTTTTATAAAGTATTCCATATATATATATATATATATATATATATATATATATATATATATATATATATATATGTGTGTGTGTGTGAGTGCATACAACCATATAGAAATGTTTATATGCATTTTTTTATAACCATTCTTTCCCTTTTAGTGAAATACAGTTTTTTGTTTATACTGCATGAATTCTGAATTTAATTTCTTGCAAATTGTTTTCTGAATAATATACAAGAGTACTAAAACATATCACCAGCAAATTGATCAATTAGTCATTCTTCAACATTTGTTGTTTTATCATACACTTGGAAGCAAACATAAGCACAAAATATAAATGGATTTAACTAAGATAAAAAATCATGAAGATTACTTAAAATTATCTTAACTTGAAATGTTTGTGCTTGCTTGAATAACAAAACTCACATTTCTAAGCAGCAGCAGCAAATATTTCTTGAGTTTGATAACTTAAATGTGTTACTTAAAAGAGAGAGCAAACCAATAAAACTGACAACAGGTTTGCAACTTATTTAAATGTTGTTTTTTTTTTAAAACAAAAATTGAAATTCTTAACCATTAATAAAGAGAAAAATTTTCAAAATGGCAATGAACTTCACTTCTTTTAATTTATCAGACTTCCTTATTACAACTAGATATCAAATGAAAAAGTCAAATATTGAGTTGGTTTTGAAAGTGAAGACCAGATAATATCATGGAAAATATATAAAAGACAAGGAAAGAACAAGAGGAAGTTGCAAGAAAAAGTATAACCAGTTAAATTATCAGATCATGTCGGCAACATGCTACTGCACAACATAGTTTCTCAATGTATTCTTGACTTGCACTTAAATTGCAAATTTAAAATAACATCACTGAAAGGCATAAGAGGATAATTAGGAAGTCGAAAATCTAGTTCAGAAAGCAGGAAGACATTTGGTAGAGTGAGGAGGGGGGGGGTCATTTTACTGTGCTTTTATTGAAAGTCCGGACCGTTGGCCAAATGAGTAGAGTGTTTGCCAATGGTCCTGGAGACCGGGGTTCAATCTCAGGTCGAGTCATACCAAAGATTAAAAAAAATGGTACTTGATGCCGCCTTGCTTAACACTCAGTATTATAAAGTAAGGATCAAGAGTAAAGTGGAGCAATCCAGGGAAAAGAGTAGCACCCTCCCCTACACTGAGGTGTAGTAGCTATTGAAAAGAGAGCCTTCGAGTCACTCTCGCCTAAGGTCACCAACTTTACTAATTGAAAGTACATTTTGTTTCAAACTTGCTAATATCTACCTTAGACTGAATACATCTAGTGTCATCACTGCTTCTTAAACATAAAAGTTAAATATTTGAGAAAAAATGCCCACTACACTTGGTATATCATACATAAAAATAAAGAACAGAGATTATTTTAACGGGGGGGGGGACTAAATTATTCAAACCAAAATTGAATCAGATTATCATAAGATTAAAGACTAATCCAAAAGTTACTCTAAAAATAGAATTTATCAGTTTTATGAAATCAAATACATCTGTTTTCAAAGGAGTTAATCCAACAATTAATGAACTAATTATTTAATCTAGTATGACAATATACATCACTTTAAAATTTTCTTAAAGTAATCTGAAAAGAAAAAGTAAAATAAACTCAAACTACTAAATGTCTCAATAAAATAAATAAATAATCCATAAAGTAACTTTGAAAAACTTGTTCTAATCTGTTATTCAGGCTTGTGCAGAAACGAATATTAAATACAAGCATAACATCTATAACCTTTGAGAGAATAAAACAAATAGTGAATAAATTAAATTTAACAGCAAGTTTGTTTGTTTGTTTAGAATGAGTGAAGATGAAGATTAGTTATCTTCATTTTCACACACACACATTAACTGAACAATACCACCAGTCGATAATGGAATATATACAAAAAAGTTTAAATGCTAATTCATGGTACAACTTTTAGCTGTCAAGGGAGATAATAAAACAGGGGAGGTAAACCATTTCCCCGCCGAGCTTATTTTAAAACTATCCAACTAATTAATTGGAAATTAAAATAATAATTTTCCCTCAAAAAAAATTACCACTACAAAATTACTGGGATTGTATCAAATGTCAACGTATTTTCAGGGAACAAAGATAACATTAAGGAGATTTATAGCTTTGTATGTAGAAAATAAGCTAGTTATGAAACAGAATTCTCATGTACAAATGAATATGCACACATAATGCCTATATCATAAATAACAAATACACTTACAATTTGATCAATTCAATAAATTTCACAAATACAAATAATTTTCTTAATTTTCATTCCTCAAATAATGCAAGCAAACTTATATTGCGAGTGACATACTAAATATTTATAAATGTATAGCAAAATAAGATTTACTCAAAATTAAGATCAATTTGGCAAACATTGGAAATGGGATAAATTATTTAAGAGTAAAAGAAAATATTCTTTTAAAAATGAATGAAAAATTAATCAACACCCAATTAACAACAGTTAAAAGTAAAATCGTAAATATTAAAAAAATAAAATTAAAAAAAAAAAAAAAAGATAAATTCAACAATATAAATGGGGATAAATCTGAAATAAAATGAAATTAATTGGTATAACAAAGAAAAGGCATTTTTAAAACAGTGGGCCAAGATCCAGATAATGTATTCTACAAGATTAAAGGATTCCTTATATTTTCATTATTAAAGACAAAATAGCAAATAAACAATTTTTTCCTTGAATAATATGATAATACAAAAACAGTTCAGCAATATAACTAATATTGGGCACCTGACAGGGTTAACTAGCTCAGCTAACAGATAATTATTAGTGAGTCCAATTTTTGCTGGGTGCCTCATAATTCTTACCTACTACCAAACTAAACTCAAGTAAATGACATCATAACTAATATTTTAATTTCACATAAAATAAAACTTCTGGCAATTTTCTTACAAAGTTAAAAATAACAAAAAAAAAGGAGGGGGAGAAAATTATATAAAAAACATATTAGACTTTTCTTTTCACATTATAAAAAACAATCAGAAAATAAGAGCCAAAACTAAATTAATAAAGACCTAACATATGCTCACATCAAAGCTGAATATCATTTTGTAAATATTTTTTCAACAGTCATTAAAAGAAGACAATCAATTTACCATTCCTGCAATAATTTGAAAACATAAAATCATCAGCAAAGGTAACAGCTTGAAAACTACTTTAAATATAATCATAATTTTAATTGAATACACAGAACCTTTTTAACATAAATACATGCAAGCAAATTTATAAAGTATTACCTTTGTCATAATATTAATATTTTTTAAAATTTCTTAGCTGAAACATTATCCATTATTTTAAATTTTCCATGAGAATATCTTTATCTTAGTTTCATTTGCTTTTTCTCACAACCCTTAAACTGTTACAATAGTTTTTAGTAAGCAACATAAATCAGAAGTAAAGAATAAAGCCCTGGCAAAGCTTCAACTTCATTTCTTTTTCTTCAGAAATCTCTAATATTAATTAGCAATAATAATAACGCTTCAACTAAGAATTCTTTTAAAAATTGATCTTCATTTTTATTAATATGAAATTCATCAAATACTGAACAGAAATGCTAAACTGGATAGGGGAAATTTTCTTATATTTAAAAAAAAAAATTAGCCCTATAAAATTTGCTACTCTTGCTTATTGAAATAGAGAATAAACAAATCAGTAGAAATTCTAACAATTTTATTTATTCAAATGTAGATTAATTTAGCTATAGTTACAAAATTTTTGGTATGAAAAGAGAAAACAGAAGTATTGAATAAAATCAATTAATCTAACTTTGAAGATAGTCAATTATTTAAAATTTAAAACAAAAATATCTTTATTATATCTTATCTGGATTTCTCAAGATGAAAAAATATCCACATTTTGATAAAAACAACAATCTTACAGGTAAATGCAGTATTAGTCTGTAAGTCATACATTCTGCTTATACATATATCTACAATCAGGCATAAACATTTTGAAAATTTTACTACGTTGTATTTCTCAACATGACAAATAGACAGAAGAAACTAGTTCAATTCAGCTGTCATGATGTCTTGAATAATAATAGGGCATTCTTTCAAAATGTTCAGCTTCACAATTCAAGGACATTTTACACACAACTCCTATTTATTTCCATTTTTTTTCTTCTTTTTTGTTCATTTCTTCAAATGGCAAAACAGTAACCACTTGAAAATTGAGAAGAAAACTAGATATACTTAATAATACTTTTCATTGGTTTGGCCTAAGTAAAAAAACAAAAGTATCTATATATGTATTTATGTCAACAAGAAAATATGAGAAACAAAGTTTTTATTTTAAATATTTCATTCTTTGAGAAGGTTGTTTCTCGATAAAAAGCAATTTGTTCTCATATTACTATTCCTTTCTCCAAAAGTTTGTAACAACTTTTGGTACAAGAAACTTAAAAGATAAATATATCAAAGGTTTATTTGCATGATAGCTAGAATATAAATGGTCCTTTGCTAAGTACAAACTTGACATACAAATCATAAAGCAAAAAACCCAAAGAATTCTTACTAAGTGTTCTCTACTGCCAAAGACTTGATGCTCTTTTTGATCTCCATTTAACAACTGATTTCAGCTGCTTGACATTGACTATTACATTTTAATAGAAAAAAACAAGTGAAAAAGAATGACTATCTTTGAGAATTACTAAGCCTTTAATTTTTAAGAGTCAGTAAATTAAAATGAAAATGATAATATCTTTGAAAAAAACATTATCACGAGAGTTTTATTTTATTTTATTTTTTTATTTATTTATTTATTTTTTTTTTAAGTAGCATACTGTATTCAGTTTTAAGAAAAATTATATCTTTGTTGGTTGGTCTATACCAAAGAACTTGACTCAAAATACAGTCCACCACCATGTTTATAAAGGTAGATAAAAAGAGGAATTTGCATCCTTTATATCAAGGACCCAATCTCTCTGTGACATTACTGTTGTGGACCAATAAAGGGTCTGGAAGAAAGACACAAACTCTGGTTTACATGGAACAAAGTATATTAATGAAAGTATAGTACAACATAGATAAAAAGGTGTTGAACATCAGTCTGACTGCCAAAGAGTTAGGCTGGAATAAACTTCACATTGGCCTAGGGGTTAGAGTGTTCGCCAATCGCCCGGGAGACCTGGGTTCAATCCCAGGTCGAGTCATACCAAAGACTCAAAAAATGGTACTTGATGCCTCCTTGCTTAACACTCAGCATTATAAGGTACGGATCAAGGGTAAAGTAGAGCAATCCAGGGAAGGAGTAGCACCCTCCCCTACACATTGGTGTAGTAGCTATCGAAAAGGGAGCCTTCGGGTTACCCTCGACTATGGTCGCCAACTTTACTTTTATTAATAGCAACAGGAAGAGTTCATTACCGTCCACAGGTTGGATACCATAACAATTACCTGAGTTATTTCTGCCAGTAAAATATTCATAGGTACTCAAGGATGTGAACCCTAGCTCCTCACAAAGACTAACAAAAAGAAAAATTACTAAAATGCTTCATCTAAGAAATTATTAAAACATAACACTTTATCAAGGTGTTTTCTCTTTAGAATAAATTGATTTTTCTTTATCTCATCAGCATTTAGCATTAACTAATCCAGAAAAATAAATATCTGAATAATTACAATCAATTTAGTCAACAGAATCAATCTATGAGCATATACAACTAGTAAAGAAATCATTCTTTTTTTTTTTTTTTTCAAGCAAGAGAAATCAAATCATTTAAAAATAATAAAAACTATTTAACAACAAAAACTTGAAAAAAAAAAAAAAAATATTTTTGTTTAATATACACACACAAACACATTTTTAAAAAATGACTTTCTTAATTCATATTAATTTTGTTTTGGAGATAAATAGATTTTTGCTTGACACCAGGTTCAATTAAAAATCTAGGTCACAAAAAAAGGAAGATAAACTGTAAAGACAAACCTAATTTACATATTTCCCTTCTTGCATTTGACTTTTTATCTGTTATCACAACAAAAGGGATTTCCATATTGCCTGATATGATAGATATAATGAAATTTCATGAAGCAGTGATTGAGATAATATTTACAAAGACAAAATCAAAAAAGTGTGCAATTTAGATAATTGCACACTTTTTTGATTTTGTCTTTATTGTAAATATCTCTGACACCAAATCAGACATACATAATACTAGTTTTGTGGTTAGCAATGAGAGATTTTTTTAAATGAAGAAGCATCTTTAATGCTAGGTTAGTGAGGCTCATCAACTACAGATAGTAATGGTTGAGCACCTTCAAACATTAAGTTGCAAATAAAGCTAAGAGAATGAAACTGACAGGTTGGTCAAACCTGTTGGACAAATTATGAGCATTACTTCAAAGAAAAAAAATCTACTCAGTTAAAATTATGACGAGAATATTGCTACAAGAAATTAACTAGTAAAATCTCAATTAAATAAATTTGATAAACTCTGATAGTTTTGTACATATCATTTATATCAATAATTGAGAAGAGTTTGTCTATTCTCTCTAGATGGCTCAATGGTTTGATGCAGAGCTACCAAATTTGATATCTAAAAGAAGGTTTTAATGTATGAGAGAGAGAAAAAAAAAATTCTTCATAGGGAAAGAGTAGCTCTTATTGAAAGTAGTGGCGGGGGGGGGTCATAATAAACAATAATCAGTGGGAAAGCATGATGCTACAAAATGTAACTTAAAAAAAAAAAGACAAATTGCCACACTAATTAGATTTATAAGTAGTTCTTCAAACTGGGTATATAAAATACTTATGATATCATTGTTTAGGACTAAAAATCAAGACAAAAGTGTTTAAATCAATAAATTTATAACATGTTACTCATTCACATAAATTAATAAATATTCCTCATTAAAACTCTACTAAATTTTTCAAAGAACAATATTAATTTTATAATAAAAAAATATAATACATATCTCTCTTTTTTGTGGATTTATCTTTTATAACAACAATTATTATTAGGTGTAATTTTTTTAATTAACAATGAAGATTGTGAAATAGATATTGTTTAAAATATTAAATAAGAGGAAGGGATTCTTGACATTTTTCTGTTAGTCTAAACATGTCTACAATCCAAGTTTTATTCTCTTACATAGATGAGCGATTCAACTAGTTAATAATTTACTGAAGCATTAGTCTTTGGAATAACAACTTTATAATCTTCTTAAGTAGATTTTTCATGACTTAAAACTCATTGTTTACAATCAAAAGACTTAGTGACAAAGTTTTTAACTCATTATTCTTTATAGCAAAAAAAAAAAAAAAAAAAAAAAAATCATTTTATTTTATAATTATCATAGTAGAAAATATTTTTCCACAAAATCTCTTTGCAGTATTATCAATATCTATGTTTTTAAGCAACTGTAGATGATTTACAATAAACAAAACAGGAAAAAAGATCACTTAAAATATGTACAAAGTTTTAGAACTTTTAGAAGCATCTAATACGATAAAGCACTTCTTTAAATCAAAAACAAATATTTCATAGAGAATCTACTAAAACTTCTCTCAGTACTCAATGTGTTAATTTATTTGTCTCTTGTTATGGATTTCTTAACTTTTTTCTGCAGAAAACTATTTTGAAAATGCAGAATTTATATTTTCTAACAAATGCCATAGAAAAGGAAATCAGAAAATGCATGTAAACTACATGCAAAATACCTATTTTTTTTTTATTTGTTTCTTTTTGTTACAATAAGATAATTTTTCAGCTCTCAGAAAATTCTGATAAAGGTGAATGAACTTCCTTTCATTTGATGGACTACATGCAAACCATTTTGCTCTACTTTATCAACTCAAATCCTTAGACATTAATGAAAACTTTAAAAATCCAATTACTTTATACATAATTTGTAAAATATTTTGGCTGTTGCAAGATACAGAAAAAATAGGTTTGGGTCGAAGCATTCAATTATGTTAAAAATTATCAACTGCAAAATGTAACACCTGTTGAAAAAAAGGAAAATCTATAACTGAATAAACTAACCCCATTTACTAAAACTATTTTTTTTCTAAGAGATGAACAAAGGTGTCAACTTGGATAAATAGCTTAAAGGATAACATCAGTTTTCGATATTATCCTGAATTCCAATATTTCTCATCTTTATCTCAATGAAGAGTAGATTATTCTAATAGGGAAAATATCCATATCAATTTTCAAAGTAAAACAAACAACTGCACATTCATTGATACACACACATATACACACTGAGAGAGAAAAACATACACATTTTAATCATATTTTAAAAAAAGAGAGATAATTTAAAAGTTTTTATTATTAAGTTAAATCTTAAATAACTTTTTTCTCTTGTAATGAATGTGTATATCACAAAACAAAAGGATGTATACACTGCTGAAGTAATGATGAACATTTTTTTTACAAATTTAAATATGATTATGAGGGAAAAAAATTACAACTTTATGATTCTATGAATAACCAGCACAGTTTATAAATAGTGTACACACACACACACATAGAACATGTCTGTATATGTCTACAGATATGTATGTGAACATAAACATAGATGTGTATGTAAACCAATAGCTATGTATAGAACACTCACACACCTTTGGTGAAAATCATAGGCACAATATCGAATTTTATTCACTAAAGAGAATTCCAATTCCAAATTATTTGATCTGGGAGTTGAGACAATGGAGTTAAGAGTCAACATTGAATATGAATCTTGTGGCACATGTGTTAGGCATCATGTCTTTGAGACAGAGTTAAACAAAGGAAGCACCAACCAGAGAAGTGAGGGCATGTTTTCATAACACATTCATTTATCAACAGGTCACCAGATAAGAGAGTAAGCCAATGTGGCCAACATGGCTTTCTTTCCTTCACTCTTTTGGTGTCAATTCTTCAAAATAAACAAAATTTTCAATTGAAGGTTGATGGAAAATTCCATTTTGTCTGGGTCATAGTGAACAAACAGAAATGAAATCAACTTCACAAACAACTTATTGAGTATTGAAATAGAACCATTTCTCCAACATTTGCCTATTTCAATTTTTGTTTGGATATGTAAAAAATAAAAATATTTTTTTTTAAAAATATGAAGAAAGAAAAATGGCGACAGAGGAATTTGAACCTACAGCTTGGTCAACTTTCTTGATTCACTTACTCCATATTTTAACATTACTATTTTAGTCATGCTAATTGAACAATTTAGGAAGTTGCTCAACTATACCAATTTTGCCACTGAGAATTAAAAGTTGATACTACATGGTACCATGTCAGAAAAAGAATATGTTTGCATGTGTGCCTATATTGAGAGAAAGAGAGTACGTTAGAATGTGAAAAATTACTATAAATACCAAGGGTTGTTTACTACATTTTGGTCAATCCATTTTTGAACTTTCTTCAGGTAAAAAGCAAGTTTTTTTTCTTCTCAGTAATGCAAACCAGTATTTATTTGCTACCCTAGACAAGGTAAAATATCATAGATAGTTTTTGATTTGATGTAATCCATATAAATATCTATGAGGTTACAATTTATGGTAGGTCAACCACAAATAGCTTTGTAGTTTTAGCTCTTATGAAAGACTATAAGATATCCTTAGTGCAAAGAGGTAGTTTTGACTGAAGGAATTGGTATTTAGAGTCTTTAATAAGGAACATAGATCAATAAGGTAGTTATTTTATAAAATCAATAAATAGAAAATTTTTCAACACTCAAACATAGAATTGATGTGGAGAAACAATTCATAAATAGCACAGCTACGAGTACAATTTAATCCTTATTGTTATAGTTTGAGAAATTAAAATATAACAAATAACTTAAGTATAATTTCATTTATGCTTTATTTATTCAATTTTTAAAAAGCTTCACTAAGTAACTGGTTTCCAGGGATATCGTCATTTTTAAATGATTCAAAGGTTATCCAAAATTTTCATATTTAAAAACAATTAAATAAGTTTATATTGTTGGTCTTCATTTCAATAAAGAAAAAACAAATTTGCATAATTGTCCACAGCATTGCTAATGTTAACTATTATTGTTTAAAGTTATTCAGTTTGATTCAAATTTATAGAAGGGAGGTGGATTAAACATAAAAAACAAAAACATAATAGAAATCCAAGAGAAACCATCAATGATATCTTAACAGTACAAAGAAAAAAGAATTCATTTTTTTTATAGATTTGTTCAGCTAAGATTAAAGCTATTTTTACAATAATTTTTCAATAAAAAAATCAAAAGTCAAAAATAGTTAAATTGAAACAATTCTATTTAGTTTATTAAAGAAACTTAAACTGAAAGTAGTTCATTTCAAATTAAATCATATGATTAGTATAAATTTTTTTTTTTATGTGTTAATAGAAAAAATGCCATTTACATATCAGATAAATGCATGCTTAATTAGAATGATGAAAAATGTTACTGAAACTGATAAATATCCAACTTGAAAATTTATTTAATAGAGAAAAAGGGAAGAAAAGAAAACCCAGGATTATTGGCTGAGAAGAAATCCAAAATAAATAAAAAAGAGAATTGTAATAACAAAAGTAATAACTAAAATCAGTTTAGTGGACATAGTATATGTCATCTATGGATTTTGTATTAAGTGATTAAGAATCTATTGTTTGCATTTTAGCAGCAAATATTTAAAACTTTAAATAAATAAAAAAAATAAGGAAAAAGAAAATTTTCTTTCAATTCAAGTACCAACAGTACATTTTTTCCAAATCAAACCAGTAGTAAAACCATTGATTGTAGAAGAGATTCATTCTTTTTAAGTCTTCCTTTCAACCAAATTTTCAAGAAAATAATAAAACTGGAATTTGGAATATTTTATCATTATAAAATAAAGATTTTTAAAAATAATCATTTATCAAAATATAATAAAATTTGTTCATAGTTACAAATATGAACAGCCAAGATGATAATATTCTGAATTTTTATTAGATGAAGTGTTGTTAATCATTATTTATTTAAATCCTTCATTTTAATTTTAGTTACTTTTTATTGCAATTAATTAGATCTTCAATCTATGACTATTATTAAACAGTATGGATTGGGTGGTTTTAGAATTTAAATGATGTTGGTATTTTCAGTGCTATTTTTCACAATAATAATCCACTATTCCCAAAATATCTAAAATATATTTAAATGATAGTTTAGAAAAATTAAACATAAAAAATCTTTAAAAAATCAATGAAAATTTATCAAAGAAGTTGCTGATAGATATTCATTCTTTGATATCACTTTATGAAAGAAATGTTTCAAAGCCAAGTGATCAGTCTAAAAAAAAAACAAAGCATGAGGACATCATCATAGCTTAACATTCATCTTTCACTAAATTTCAATGAAAATGACATTGGGATGTTGACCAAAAGAAGACAATGTTATTGCCACCAAAAAACAGTGGGGAGGGTGACACAGGAAGTAGATTTAAAATGCTCACATCCTAATGTTATGAGCCAGTTACTGGAGGGACAAATGAGAACTAAATGTGGAAGGGAATACTAAATGTGGTAATTTGCTCAATGTTTACATTCAAGTAAGCATCAACTAAATGTGGTTGTGAAAAGAGCAGAAATAGATTGAGTATATATGCTGGAAGAGAATTATCTCTAATTATACAAGAATATTCAATAAAAAAAATGAGAGCATTTATTGATGTCTATGGTCATAACTAAACATGATTTATCTTTGCTGTTTCGAGCAAAGCAATATTTTCTCAGTAGTAATACTCTCAAGTTGTTACAGGGCAGTGTATCATAAGGTTAAAGAGAATGTAAGTAAATATTTGAGTGAGACAGGGTATATTTACAGATAACAAGAGAGTGAAAAAGACCAAAAACAATACAAGAAAGACAGCAATAGAAGAAAAAAGAGATGCTTGAAAATGTATACACAGATCAAGCCTATTTTCTATTTTTCAATAGTAGATATTGAGCAAACAAGACTGGCCTTTTATTGCTTGGGAAAAATGTTTAAATATGGAAAAGTAAGTGAAGATGCATATTTGCAAGTGTAAATTACAGATTTTAAGAAAGAAGCTATACAAGTAACAAAAAGGATTTAAATGAGAGACCATTTAAGAGGAAACTGCTGTAAATGGATATAAAGAAAGATGAATGTGAATATATGATTGTAACCTAAACAGACCATGTCATGTTAGTAGTATGCATAGTTGTCATTTACCAAAATTAGTATGGATTACTCAGTGAGAATCAAAATTACAAAAAATGGTCTGCTAATCTAGCTCTATAACTATTACACCATGAAAGAAAATCATAGTTATTTAAAGGAAGGTTGTTGACTTACAATTTCAAAAGTTCATAAGTACATTTTGGTTTTATGAAACACAAGATAATGATGTGCCTCTTTGGCATATGATGAACACAGGTTTTGATTTGTTTTCTAAAAGATCTTTCTTAATAAAATATTGTTCAGATATGTAAGCATTATTTTTATTGAAAAAGAATTGAAAGATAAATGACTAGATTACAGAAGAATAATAGCCATCGGTAAATTAGATTGGGAGAGATTGATCATGAGAACAGTCAGCTCAATCTTTATTTATTTACTCTTTATTCTGTATCTACAAATACATACATTCGTGCAAGAACACTTAATCATTATATAAATGAAAAATTATCAGTATTTCATATTTACTAGCATTACCAGGAATATCTGTGAATATTTTTATCTGATAAATAAAAAAAAACAGTCCATTTTGAAGATAAACACAGTTATATTGAATAAGCATGTAAATGAGATATTCTAAAGTTTTTGGGGGGTTTTCTAAAAGGAAAATCATATACAAGCTATTCAAACAAATCTATTTGAATGCAAAAAGAAATTTATAAACCACTCTACTGCATTTAAGGGAGGCAGTGAGGTGGGAGGGTTATATAATATATTGGGTTATCAAAAAGTCTGATCCACTGGAAGAATGACAAATGAACATGACTACTATGTTTCAGACATTCAAAAAATTTACATTGATATACGACTTCAATAAAATTTTAAGAACATATACTTGCAATTTGAAGTATGTTTAAAAGCATTATCAACTTTGTGGCTAAGGAGAAAAGATAAAGTGGAAAGGAGATAGAGAGGAGAAAAGAAGATAGGGAAGAAGAAAGAGAGGGTGAAAATTTTGGGAATTTTACAATTCATAGGCAGTCATTACAAGACAATTCAAGAAAAAATACATAAAATAAGATGCTGTCTAAATGATATATTAGGTATGAATAGGTAAAACTATTTTTTTCGAGTTAACCATGGAGTTTTCACAAAAGAATGCATACAGCAAACTCACAAAACAAAAGCAAAGAGAGTAGATAAGTTTTATTTTTTAAACAAAAGCAATTTCAAATATGTGCATAAAGAAAAGGAAATGGATTTACAAATGAATTGTGTATCTTCAAAGGATAAAAAATACAGACATTTCTGCCTCTTTGTAAATGCAGATACCTTTTAAAGAAACAAACTATCTAGCAATAACTTCATTCTTTTTCATCTCTGCATGTATGCACCAACATAGCAGAGTAGGACACATTACTCCTCAATTACTTTCAATTATAATAAAAATGAGTCAAAGTTTATTTAAAACGTTAAAGCTACAGTTAACCCCCAAATTAGAGTATTAACTAGATTCATTTATTCAAATCTGATCTATTGTATTATGTATAAAATCTTGAGGAGTATCTTCAGGAAAAGTTTTTATACAAAGCCAAAAAGTAAAAATAATTATAAAAGACACATGGCTTTTATCATGAATACTTAACAATTAACAGGTGGTAGAACTCGATAGACACATTCTTTTTTAATTAATGAAAATGTAAAAAAATATATATATTCATTGACTCTTTCTTTTAATCAAAAATAGGTTGTATATATAAGAATTATATAAAACAACTTTATTCAACTTCATGGGATACTTTATATATTCCAATTGTCCTTTCACTGTTTCTTCTGAATTTATCTTTTTTGCTCATTAAATGATGCTAGGAAATATAAATTAATATATCATTCCATCATGTTTTAACATATGAGCATTAAAAATCATAATAACATTTATCTAATATCAGAGAATTACAGGACATAAAATGAGGATGATTTTTTTAATGATGAATGCATTCAAAAAAGGATGTAAAAGTAAAAGTAGGATAACTTGGGTTTTTTTTTCATCTGTCAATATTGAGTTAAATATAAAAACACAAATAATACTTTGCCTTAAGATAATCTTTCTCAAAGTCTAAAACTTTGAGAAATATTTTTAAGCACAAATGTTTTATATTCTGAGAAAGCTGTTTGTAATCCTTCATAGGTTTTAAATTATTTTTAAAATTGTAATTAACTTCAGCAGCATTTTGAAATCAGAATTTTCATTCAATACCATATAAAATTATTTTTTAATGTATACTTATTGATTCACACAGAAAGCAATGGTGTAATTGTAAACCACAAATCCATCCAATCTAATTTTTAGCTTTTGATAACTTGCAATGCACAGGAAAGTAAATTTATCTCTCAAATAAGGTTACAATCTTGGTGATGGAATTTTTTGTTTTGTTTTGTTTTCCTTAAAAAAAATAAAGTTCTCTTGCTTAAGCAGAATTACAGACATTGAATAGATCATATATTAAGTTAGGCAAAAATCAGTTCAGATATCTGATAGCAAACATCTCTTACCATCTTACTGGTCTCTTAACCTAGTTTGGTGGTGGGAGGATTATTCATGTAGGATGACTTGGGCAGGAATAGCCAAGTGGAGACTATCCTTCTCAAGGTCTACAACTAATATGATTTCAGAGTTTACCTTCTCTTAGATTGGTAGCCATAACAAGGTTAAAGCATTCAGTCTATTCAACTATTTAACCATAGCTGGAAGGAGACTAATTGGATTCATGCCTTCAGTGACCAACATGAGTTGAGTATCAACTATAATTCATTCTGAGGTAAAAATGTTCAGAAAGGGGAAAAAAACATCAATAACTTATCACATACACACATGGAATTAAAAGGTTTGACAAGGTCCTGTTTGTAACAAAAAACAAACTGTGTTAGTTCAAATACTTATGAGCAGTACTTTCTATAGCTTTTATAAGTAGTACTAAGTAGATATATGATTAGTAAGTATTCAAAACACCATTCCTATCTTCTACAGATTTTCTGGACATCATGTTACCTATATGAGTCCGCTATTTTCAAGTCTCTTTTGCTACAGTTTCCATAAAAACAGAGTCAGAATCACTGAGTCAAAGTAATTCTTGTGTTACTGGAGTCAGAGTTGGTAAAAATGTACAGAGTCCAATCCCTGATAAATTTAGACTGTAATATAAATGTCAAAATTTCCTTTTATAGATAATGATATGATTAAACTCTCTTTCAGGTTATATTTTTGGAATCATTCTAACTGAATTTTTTTTTTTTAAATTTTACAGTATAGCATAAAAAGTATAACAGTGCACTTAACAGGGTATGATAAATAAAACCCTTCTAATTTGTATAGAAATAATTTTATTGTTATAAACCTTGTACCATTAGCAAGAAGAAAGATAGATAAATAATCTAATAGAAATGTGTACAACTATAGATATTTTATGAAAAATGATAGAGTAAAAATCTATTGAAAATCAAATGATTGAATGTTAAAATGTTTGCTGCTTATTCAATAAAAGACATTTTTGCAAAGGATTTTTCAATCTAAATTATGGAGATTATCTTTTTTTAATTACCCAGCACCTAAATCTAATTATTTTACTTATCAAAGTTGTAATACATAAATTTTAACACATTCTAAAGATAACTCTTAAGAGAAAACATTTCCATGATGACTGCTTACTTTGGAATTTATCATTTTCTATAATGAAATAACCAGGCCATTGGCTTAATGAATAGAGTGTTTACCAATGGTCTGGAAGACTGGGGTTCAATCTCAGGTCGAGTCATACCAAAGACTCAAAAAATGGTACTTCATGCCACCTTGCTAAACAATCAGCATTATAAGGTGAGGATCAAGGGTAAAGTGGAGCAATCCAGGGAATGGAGTAGTGCCCTCCCCTACACCTCGGTGTTGTAGCTATTGAAAAGGGAGCCTTCGCATCACCCTTGACTAAAGTCACCAACTTTACTTTTACTTATAATGAAATATAAATAGAGGAGTTGGAATCGGAGTCTAAGTTGTAAATTTTATGTACTGATTCCGCAACTCTGTATAAAAATAGCACTATTTTATCCAAATAACTATCAAAGAATATTGGGGGGGGGCAAACAGTAGAATGGTAATGTATTTTTTAATGAATATATTAAAAAAAATCTTAGAGTGACTAATATTTACAACTAAAGATTTGCCATGTAATATATTAGTTCAAGTTTTTGGATAGACAATCTCTACACCCTAACCTCTTCCCTTATTGAAAATTAAGTAAATGAGGACTTGTTTCAAAAAGAGGACAGTGAATGAAAATTCCAAGACTGTCCACCATTTCAACTGTCTCCAGCTATTCTTACTGAATGATGATTGGTTTTAAGGAGTGACTTCTTTCTGGTTGCTCAATGGCTGTTCTTACAGTGATTGACACACACTACCACACTTGCTAATTTGCAACGAAGATTCTTTTTTTTAATTTCCCATCTCATTACACCTCCCTGATGATATGGGTTGACATGAACAAGACATGGAATTTTGTTTTCATTAATTAGTAAATTGCACAATCACAGTTAAAAGTGAAATTCCAGATTTCAATGTTATTCCTCATAGAGTATGACACAGTGAAATGATTGTATAGTTATTTCACTTGTTTTGATATTCAGTAATTGTCAATGACTATATTTTTAATAAGTGTCATATCTGAGTACTATGATTTTATAGTTTCTTATGTCAGATGAGTGTGTGCATGTGTATATACATAGACACTCACTACTAACTGCAGAATAATTTTTTAAATGTTTGACAAAACCAAATCTCAAACAAGTACTTGTGCTTAAGCTTTGATAAAAATCTAAATTGTGAAACAATCAAACATACCGTACAAATGGTGCAGCATCCTTCAAAACACCTTTGAATGTATCCATATAAATCTTGGCCTGCTTCTTTTTACAATTTTGTACCACATCATTGCACAAATAGAACAAAGTAAGGCGATGTGCTGTTTTCCCTGTACAACAAAAAATAAATAAATAAATTAGACATCATCAGTAAACAATAATGGGAAAAAAAGTCAAAAAATAAATAAAAACAAATTTAACTTGAATTCTAAGCTAGAATTTATTGATTGATTAATCTGCTTGGTGAAAATGAATAGGTGAAAAGATTAAAACCTGAAAATTCTTTGACCTTGTAACAATAATTTAATAGAACATTCAAAAAAGACATTTTCTAATCCAAGTTAAGTGAAACATTTTACTTATAGATATTTAAATTAGATAAAAAAATTTTAAAGTGTTATTTTATGTCCCTGAACAAGTACTTCAACAACTGATTTTTCAAACTTTTAAGGAAGATTTAATAATTGATCTAGGAATTAAAAATTACTATAGACATTTTGTCTAAGTGGCATACTATGCTGGGTCCTTCATAATCTCTGAGAGCAAGATTGGATTACTTAAAGGAAACCTCTTCACATAAAATGAGGCAAATAGCACAGGAGTTAGATGACACCAACAGGAAGAACCTCCTGGCTTAACTATTATTATTGTATTAGTTTAAACAAAGTTCTTTTGCAGTACTAAATGGTGACATAAAACAATCAGCATGGAGGAGATAAATAGAAATTCTTAGGATAACAAAATACACAATCTCAAATATGAAACAGTTTTTTGGTTATGGAAAAAAAATGATATTTGAACTTTAAGGACTTTTTTTAAAAAAAGGCTGGAGAAATTTGTCTAAAAAAGTGTCTATAAGGTTCAACCCTAAAAATAGCATCAAAAAGGTCATCTAATAAAATATAAAGTTAAAAATCTCCTAATGATTGTTTTAAACATTTAGATACTTAATGTACAAGAGAAATATGAAAAAGTGGGGGGTGCAGAATCGAGCAATTAGAACAAATTTGAAAAGATTTTTTTTAAAAACATAAAAGTTTTAAAAAGATTAAAAAATAAAAATCTCAGAATGATTTTTTTTATAAAAAAAAAAAAAAAAAAAGAGAGTTTCTGTTTCTTCATAACAAGTAACAGGGTTTAGTGCTGAGAAAGAATCTGACTTGAGAAATGTAACTTCCCAATAGGAATTTCTTTGATTACTTGCTAAAAGAACAGATCTTTAAAGTTTATATATCTAGTATCTTTTGGTATCTGAAAATATAAAAGACTAGTACATATAAGAGTTCTATACAACCAAAAAGCTGAAATCACCAATATATTACAATCCTTTTGTTTGCCAAAGTGCCGATAATTTCTGATGGCTTCTAAATCTTATCTTCAAGTGAACTGAAACTGTTGTTGGCAAGGAAATTACACAACATTAGGATTTCAGAATCACTTGAGAATTTGAGGACCAGAGTCAATGATTGATTTTAACAGTATGTCAATCCATTTTGGGTTAATCTATGCCTAGAGGTTAAGGAATCACATTCATCATTACATTGTGTAGCTGTTTTTTAAGAGTTATTTTTTTTACACAAGGTCCTATCAAAAGTGATCTATTTGACCCATAGATGGGACACTAATGGGCATTACCATTTTGGGTCAGAGTGGATCTGAGAATAATGACAGGACTAGATGAATTCTTCATGGAAAACAAAACCTGTCTTGACTGAAATAAGCTAAGAAATCTACCTTGTACCTTACATAAATATTATGTGGTGTAGTCGTTATCGTCGTAGGAAATGAACACGGCGACTCGAGTTCAAATCCTGGACGAGACTGATTACATTTCACATAGCACTAATACCCTTGGGAAAGGTATGAATCCAATTATTCTCCCGCCAGCTATGGGTAAATAGTAGGACAGACTAGGTTCTTCAGCCTTGGTTAGGCAACTAGTCTAGGAGAAGGAAAACTCTGAATTCAAACCTGTTAAACTCTGCTTAAAAATTGACCTTGGGTCATATCCAGCCCGAGCAGAGGGGTTGGTAAATAGTACCTTACATAAATATTAAGTTTAAAAAAGATCATCATCATGTCACGCTGCTAGCATGGATCTCCCTGACCCTCTCTCGCCACCCATCTCTATCGTCTATTGCTCCCGGGAGGTCTTCCAGGATATATCCTGTATTAGCCCAGAGCTGTTGTATATAGGTTCTAGCTGGTTATCCTGCCTTTGCTCGTTCATGTGAAGGGGTCCACAGGAGTATGTCCCCTTTGAGTTTGTCTTTACTTCTCCAGCAGTGTTCAGCATGTCTGGTTCGTCTAACTTGGATAGTTTTTGTGATGGGTGGTAGGAGGCCGTACAGCTGCTGTTTTGTGGGATGTTGCCTCCATGACTCGTTCAATATTGCTAGCAGCATTCTTGTGTAGTTGCTGTCAAGCTTTTTTTCAATATGTTTAGTTAATGTCCATGTAGTGCATCAATATAGGAGTATCGACACAACTGTTGCTTGGAAAAAACTGCATTTTATTTTATTGGTCAGGTTTGACTTCCATAAGACTAATAGCATATTGATAGCTGTCCATGCCTTTGCTAGTTGCATGTTGATATCTTTCTTGGTTGATGAGACTGCTTCCTAGGTAGGTGAACTTGTCCACAAGTTTCAGAGAAATACCATTTAGTGTGGAGATGTCACCTCTTTGAATAAAGCACATGTATTCTGTCTTGTCTGCATTGACATGGAGACCTATGCCACATGCTGTTCATTCCAGACTATGTAGCAGAGTTTTGGCTTGGGCGGGTGTATTTGATTGAAGTGACAAGTCATCGGCGTAGTCCGTGTCTGTAATTGCTTGTGCGGGGTATCTTCTGCTTCTCTCCTTTGTCAGCTCGAAACCATTATCTTTCATTATATCAAATGATATTCAGGTATGGGGCTGGTGTGTCTCCTTGCAGCACAGCAGCTACAATGTCGAAGTAGTCAGTGTCTCCATCCAGGGAGCAGACTTAAATCAAACTGTACATGCATATGACCGAGATGCAGTTCATGACAGATTTTATTATTGTAATAAATAATACATTTTGAAAAAAATTGAGCATTGAAACAAAAATAGTAATATATTTGCACATGGTTAATTAGACAAAGAAAGAAAGGCTATAACTGGTTTGGTTTGGTTAGGTTTTATGGCATATCAACCTTTGTAGGTTATTTAACGCCAAATCTATTTTTATGTAAATAATCTGTTCTATTGAAAACAGTTCAGTTTAGCATAAGTACAGTTTAATTGTCAAAAACATTTCCATTTCTAACTATTCAAGCAGTTATATGTAATTATATGTAATAATATGTATTAAGTGTAAATACAGTTTTAATGTAGAAAAACAGTTCTATTTGAAATAATTCAGTTAAGCATATGCACGCTGTTTAAGTACGGTTTAATTGTCAAAAACGTTTCTATTTCAAGCTATTCAGTTTACTCAATTCATTTTAGCATAAGTATGCTGTTAGTTCTATTTAACCCATAGATAGGGCCCTATCAGGTGCTACCACTCCGGGCCAGAGTGGACCAGGGAGCGATGGCAATGAAGGGGTACTCCACATTCCCCAAATCTCCAGCACTGCTGGAACCTCACCATCAGATTGTTTAGTGTCATATCCAGGACACTCGTTGGGGGGGTCTTACCCCTCTGCAGAGGTGCATTCAGTGTATTCTACAGCCCCAGCTGACTGGGCAAGCTATAACTGGAGAGCTGAATTGATAAAGAATACAAAATATACAATTGTGAACAGTTAAAATTCCCGACCCTGATGCTAAACATCAAAATTATTTTTTTAAGGGAAATTAGTAGAATGAGGTTGAATCAATTGGAGTATATGGATGGAAAAACTGAGTAGTTGAGTTCTACACTTAAGGAATTTTTTTTCAATCTTTAATTTCATGCTTATTTATACAAACCTTTTATTTAAGATTTTTTAATGCACATTGGAATATATCTAAATTACTCTTGTTTGAAAGGTAAGCTGCAACCAATCATCAGCTTATCTAGGATTACTGGACATTTTCAATTAGATTTATAATAGCCATTTTATGTTCCTCTTATTTACAAGTTTGGAAATTGTAATGCTAGAACTTTCACAGAAAGTTTAATGAATGATAATGCTTTTGTACTACTTAAGTTAACAAGTGATCTGAGAATTCTAAACAATAAAAAAACTTTCAATGATAAAAAAAAAAAAATCCTAGGTTATGACAGAGAAATAAACCATTAGAATGAAGGCCACAAAGCTTCAGGTTAAAATACAGATATTTAAGAAAGAGACAAATGAATAGAAACCAATCCAAGAAAGCCAATAATTTTGTTTTTTTGTTTTTTAAGCAGCCAGTCATGTAATTGCATAGTCATTTATAGCAAAATTATATAAATAACCAAAAATGTCAGCCAGTGTTTTTATAACTAATAGAATTTGTAAATGTTGTAAATATATTTGTGTATACATACATACATATACACACATTTTAAAATGTTTTATCCAAGTGACATATTTTAGCTGACACCTGATGAAGGCAAACAAGAAAATAATTCAATTTTGTGTTACCTCTCCCAACCCAAAATTTTAATGTTTTGCTTAGGTTTTAATTTTACTTACAGACTTTCTGACCATTAATTAGATTTGTACCATTTATACATATATATACATACAAATATCTTTAGACATCTGTTAAGATACATTTATACTAATACTCATTTGAATATACAAATGTATATATTTACAAAATATGTAATAATTCAGACACACATATAAAATACATATACACACATTAAGAAATAAATGTGTAAGCAAGCAGCTGTTGTTTCTTATAAAAATAAGTGAAAGGGGGAATTTTTTACTAATTTGAATATGTGCCCGAACAGAGTGCAATGACATGTCCCAGGTTACTTGTTAGCAACAGGAACATTAGAGTTTCAAACCTTCACAAAGACAATGTAGACTTTGAATAAGACATACCCTAATTAGTTAGTACACTAGAAAGAGAATTTAAAATAAATAAAAAGCTTTCAATAAATGTAATATAATTACATTCTGTTGAAAAATAAAGATCATATGAAATAGAAAATTTTTTCAAAAGAACTGCATAAACTACATTGGTTTAACTAAAAGCTTTATACCTGACCAAAGGAAGATATCATTTTGTTTGGGGATGCCAGCTAATATAAAAAAAATATTCAGAATTTATAAGGATAGTTATCAATGTTGTCCTTTGAAATGACCTTTATTATCAATGGGATCATTGAAATAATTGGAACAAATGTAAATGAGATTTTGTCCATGAATAGCAGAGAGAGACAGGAGTCATTCACTGAGAATTTGGCTACTGAAAGTTCAAAAATGAAAGAAAAGCTCAGAATATGATATGTCATGGGCAAATATGTACGTTGAAATATAGAATTTATGAAAATAAACATATAACTTCAAATGTGACAATGTTTCTAATATGAATCTAAGAGATACTTGTTTAACTTAAATAAAAATATTAAAAATTATTTACATGGTTTTATCATTAAAAGCTGCTTCCCATATAAACTACAATTACTTTCAAAGTTCTACTTTCATAAATGGAAATATTTTATTATAATTCATCAAAACATATTTTTCAAGATAGCTAAAGCAAATTGGCAGTGGTTAATATCAGGATCTTAGGGCACTGATTTCAATGGTCTCAAATTGACATCAAGAAGAGGTTGAACATAAGTTGGTCTCATATTTTGGATCAAAACCTGAAGAATTTTACAAGCACTGCATCTATAAGCTTTTCGACAGATGGAATGAGGTTCTCGGAAGCAATGGAGTTTATATTAATGATTAAATATTTCTATAGATATAAGTTTTTAATTTATAATATATACTCTAAAATTAGACACTGCAGTCATTCCAACCTTATATATATATATATATATATATATATATATATATATATATATATAACAAATTTCAATTAGTTAGCAGTAAAGAAGCTGATTGATCCACTAAAGCATAACCATAATGTCTTTTATGTTTTATTGGTTAATGATTAAGATTTTTAATGTTTTGAAACTTGTATAGTTTTTAATACCATTGTAAATTTTTGAATTCTTTAAAAACCATAATGTTTGCAGAAATACCATTTTTAAAAGATTTAGCACTAAGTAAAAATTAACCATTTTATAAATCAATTACCAAATCAAGAGCACTAATAGCCATGTGATGTGTCATAAGTTCTTGCAAATCTTCAAAAGCAAGTAATATATTCACTGGATGAAAGTGTAACTTTGTACCAGACTTGGGTTCTTTAAAAAGAATTACAATGACATGAACAATCCAATAATAAAAAACTAATAGTATGTTTTTACAAAAACAGAAGTGAAATGAGAAAAGGGTTACATTTTTCTTTTCAAATATGCTTCCTATAATTGAAAGTATAGAGTATTAGAAATCATACCATGCACATTAGGGAGGAAATTCTTAATTCTTACAAATGTAGCATTCTACATAATAAACAGTAATAATAAGAAATTGTAATTAAATTACTAAGAAATTAATGAGATCATTTCATATGTAGCATCTGTTAAAATTTAATAAGAAACTTCAGATATAATGAGAAATTGTGAAATAGCATTGCAGACAGCTGAAATGCCCTGACCTACAATGCAGACTACTATGTGGATTTATGAGTGTAAATTTAAAAATGGATAAGTCTTAACACATACATACCTGGCATAACAACAACTTTTCAAATCTTTTTTGATACATTAATTTTAAAATAGCCAAAAAGAAAAAAATGAACTACATTAATAAAATTTAATATAAAGTTTCAGTGGAAGCTAATTTTAATATCACAGAAAGCATTGTAATATAAAAGATAGGACAAAGCATACAGAAATGAGTACTTTGATCGTTAGAATCAAAGTGGAAATTTCTAGGAAAAAGTTTCATCTGTATATTAAGCCATTCTGCAAGTCTTGATAATAAATACAATGATGATCTGATTTTTTGTATATGTACATTGTCATAAATTTGTGTTAGTGCAATAGCATTAAAATAATCTTAGAAAAAGTAATTTCCAATTTAAAAAATTTAGAAAATTAAGCTATTCCCAATTTGTAATTCACTCAGATCAATATAATTCAAAGGAGAAAAGTATCAAATATGCATTAATATAGGCTGAAAAAGTAAATTGTTACCATTCTTCTAAGACAATATTTTTATCACTAAAATTAAATTATTGATAAAATTTAGAATTGTAAAAAAAAAAAAAAAAAAAAAAAAAAAAAAAAATTAAAAAAATCATCTTTATTAGCTTATTTTAAAATCATAATTTTATAATGAAATGAGATGCTCAAGGAAATTGACTGAAAGACAATAATTCTTGTTATATGCAACCAAAAATCAGTAAATATGTTATCAGTATTTGTTTTTATTAATTGCATGTCATGAATTTGAGTTTACTTTTTTTCAATAAAAAATACAACTAATTCAATAACTCTTGGATTCTGAAAGTGATGGATAGGGTAAAAAATATTGGTTTTAAAAATATTTATCATCACTTTTATAAAAATCTTTAGTAATGGTTCTTTAGAAAAATTATTACTTATTATATAAGAAGCCTGTACCAAAAGAGTTAATAATTCATTTTCTATTTCTAGGTTCTTCAAGGCAGTTTTAAAACAAAACTGTTACTCAGGTCACTTAAGAAAAAGATTTTTAAACCAAGTTCTGATTCTCTGATATATTGTTTTGTTGTTACAGTTTGAAAACAAATCTAGCTATGCCAATGATCCTCATTTTTACAATATTAATCATTACTAGAATACAGTCTGGAACCTAGAGTTCTGTTTATGTTATTGAAACAACTTTGTAATTGTTGTTTGCATTAAGAAGGGAAATATAATTGAAATTGAATAATAATTTCACGCCACAACAATTTTCATGAACAGAGAAGCATAAAGTTTCAAGCATAAGGCATTGTTTCATGAGAGTACAATGAATTTTAATTAGTTTAAATAATTACTGCCATTTACTTGTTTGGAATAATGTTGATACCTTATTTGAATTTGTAAAGTTTGGGGTGATACTTTATAATATAAAAAAGGTTTGCTTTTTTCAATACTTACCAATGAAAGAAGTTGTGAAATTATACAAAGCATGGTTCTCTTACTGAAGTAATCTTACTCATATAAAAGTAATAAATATATATATATATATATATATATATATATATAGTATTAAATGTACAAAATCACTGAGATAAATGTGCATGCTTTGCACAATACCAGATCATCTTTAAATAAAGTAAATAATATAGCAGTCATTTAACAAGATGTAATTTAAGATTAATTTTAATTATTTTCAAAATAATTTAAATACAATGATCATACTAATCATGAGAAAAAGAAAAGTAAAACTTTTAAAAAGCACTACAGTCCAAAGACTCAAAAAATGGTACTTGATACCACCTTGCTTAACACTCAGCATTATAAGGTATGGATCGAGGGTAAAGTGGAGCAATCCAAGGAATGGAGTAGCGACCTCCCCTACACCTCTATGTAGTAGCTATTGAAAAGGGAGCCTTCAGGTTACCCTTGACTAAGATTGCCAACTTAACTTACTTTACTTACAGTTCTCTATCATTTTCTCAGTAAAACTTTTTTCTTTTAAATATACTTCAGCAAATAGTTAAAATTGTTACAAAACGTACCCAATAACATATTTGTTTCGAGAAAAGGTACCATTAGGAAACTTTAGTTCCAACTTAAAATCTGTTTCCACTTTATTTAATTGGATATCATCAAAACATGACCAAAAACTTAATCATAGATTATATCACTTAGCAATTACCATCATTAGACTAAACTTGAAAGTACTAAAAAAAATTAATAAACCCATCAATAAAACTTAGTCTTATGAAATAGAAACCCATGTTATAGTCTTCATCAAAACCAAAACTTTTTAAATATTTCATGAATTGCAGAAGTAAATTTGTATGAATTCAGTCATTTGTAAAGATAGTCAAATAAGTCATGATGACTGACAAAGATTTAAATTTTCATTATAATAAAAATCATAAGCTATTGACATAAGACAAAAATTAAATGTACCAATTCCTTCACAATGGTAATATAAATAATAAAAGACATTTGAAAGAGAATCTGTGACCACAAAATATGGAATCTCATAGCTGTTTATTCTAGTAAAATAAAACTATTTCCAAAGTTTATGCAATGATATTCAAAACTAACTTAATTAAACCTTTCCATCAAGCTCATTGATTTTCCTTTGAATGCTTCTTTATAAGACATTAGTACAAATTAAAGGATGATTTAAAAATGAATTCCATCTTTTGACAGAAAATGAAAACCAATCAGATCATCTGTTAAAAATAAGTATCAGGTTAAATAAACAAGACTGAAAGGAAATATAAAAGGGTTTTAACATCATTTGCAAATTTGCATGAAAGCATGTCATCAGTTCACTTTTTAAAGACAGACAAATAACTAAATTTGGAATAAGATTTCATTCATCACCATAAGGTTCTATGGTAAAATGTTAGCAAGAAACAATTAATTTCAGAATGTTTTTTTCTTGAATTATATGCCTCTAATAAATACTAAGCTGTGCGCAATAATCAACATCAGCAAAAACAAGTAGTTTATAAGGACATAAAAGGCAAAAGTAAGCACCAAAATAGAAAAGGGACTTAAAGAAATTTAAACAAGCAATGACTGTTGAGATAACAAATTGGATTTGCTTCATGAACAGTTCTGAGTTGCACTTTATTCATTTTTCTTTTAACAAAATAGTTGTTTTTAATCCTTTTTTAAAGTGCTAAATGTTTAAACTTAAATCTAACCTCATTTTTCTCATAATAACTAATGTTTAAGTAAACTTAAATATGTTTTATTAACTTGGTTTGGTTTGGTTTTATGGCATATCAACCTTTGTAGGTTATTTAACACCAAATCCATTTTTATGTAAATAATCAGTTCTATTCAAAACAATTCAGTTTAGCATGAGTCAAAAACATTTCTATTTCAAACTATTCAGTTTATTCAAGCAGTTATATATAACAATTCAGTTTAGTGTAAGTACAGTTTCAATGTCAAAAACAGTTCAATTTCAAATAATTCAGTTTAGCCTAAGCACGCAGTTTAAATGTAAGAACGGTTTAATTGTCAAAAACATTTCTATTTCAAATAATTCCGTTTAGCATAAGTATGCCGTTAGTTCTATTTAACACATAGATAGGGCCCTATCAGGTGCTACCAAGCTGGGCCAGAGTGGACCTGGGAGCAATGGCAATGAAGGGGTGCTCTGTATCCACCAAGGCCCTAGAATTACTGGGACCTCACTATCAGACTGTTTAGTGTCATATCCAGGACACTCATTGGGGGGAGGGTCTTACCCCTCTGCAGAGGTGCAGCCAGTGTATTCTACAGCCCCAGCCAACTGGGCAATACACAGAGTTAAATGACAAACAGCTTTATTTCAGATAATTCAGTTCAGCATAAGTACAGTTTAGATGTCAAAACAGTTCTATTTTGAGCAATTCAGTTAGGCATTAGTACGCAGTCAAAGCAGCTCCATTTTAAACTATTCAGTTCAGCATAAATATGTGGTTTAAATGTATAAAAACAGTAAATGCCAACCACCATTTAGTTCTATTTAACCCATAGATAAGACCCTTATCAGGTGCTACCACTCTGGGCCAGAGTGGACTGGGGAGCGATGGCAATAAAGAGGTACTCTACATTCCACAAAGCTCCAGCATTGCTGGAACCTCACTATCAGATTGTTTAGTGTCATATCCAGGACACTTGTTGAGGGGGTCTTACCCCTCTACAGAGAAGCAGTCAGTGTATTCTACAGCCCCAGCTGACTGGGCAATTATTAATTTGGATTAGCAAAATTAGCATATCAATTTTCAAATTAGCCAGAAATGGAAAGCCTCTAAAATCAAAAGACCAATTCCTATACCTCAGCAGCAACATCTCATCTACTGTAAGAGATGTCAGCATACACATAGAGAAGGCATAGACTGCTATTGACAGGTTATCAATCATATGGAAATCTGATCTCTGATAAAATACATAATACTGATACAGCTGTGGCTGTATCAGTACTACTGTATGAATGCACCACCTGGACTCTAACAAAATGCATGGAGAAAAGTTAGATGGGAATTACACAAGAATACTACGTGCTGATTTGAACAAAGTCTGGAAGCAGCACTCCACTAAACAACAGCTGCATGGCCATTTACTTCCCATATCACAAACCATCCAAGTAAGACAAACAAGACACGTCTAGCAACATTCTCTGGTGGACTCTTGCACATGGACATGCCAGCATTGGCTAACCAGCAAAGTCTTACATATATCAGCTCTGTGTGGACACTGGATGCAGTCTAGAAGACCTGCCAGGAGCAATGGATGATAAGGACAAATGGAAAGAGAGAGAATCTGGGAACTCCGTGCTATCAGCATGATATAAATACAAACTCTTTCCTTCTATCCACTGTAATACTTTTTAATGGAATAAACTTCAAACAAGGATTAATTAATTCAATATATGACCCTTAATGATAACTGATCAAACAAAATATCCTTAAAAATCAAAATAATATTCACCTACAGGTGTTTAGGTTTTTCCTAACTTAGCATAATTTGTTTTTCTGAATTAGACACAACCATTTTATATTTTTATAATCTCAACATCTCAGAAATAATTGAATTACTATTCATTGATCAATTTATTTTTGTATGTATTTAACTCTAACACAGAAATAATGGCATAATATAGCAAAACTATCATTTTGTTAATATGATCGAAGAGAATAAAGCAGTTTCCAAAACTAATTTATAACTTAATAATGTAAGGTCAACAGTCATGCTCAATTATCATCATAATTTTTCCAGAGATAACTATTTAATCCTAATTATTGACATAGAGCTTAGTAGTGGCCCAAAGTGGTCTTTAAGAGAGTTTGTTTAAGATATAGAGATATGATACCTATAGCAACAGCTAACTTTTTCCTATGAATTTCTAAGATATGAAAATGCCATATATATATATATATATATAAAATAACAAATATACACCTTGAAGTCTTGTAAAGTTTATATCTGATTTGAGGGCATATGGAAGGCAAACAACTTATAAGACAGGTGGTCATAGTATTTAAATGTGAGTACATGTATGAGTGTGTAACAGGAAGTAATTTAATGATATTAATGAAATAATTATTAAACAAGGTTTATTTAATTTATCTGAGCTTCAGTTGCTTGGTAATTACCTGTAATTCAACAAGGAGATTTTTCCAAACAACAAAGAATTCTTCTAATAATATTCCCATAAAAAGGCTTTTTAATTAATGAAGAAAGCAAACAAGATTGTCTAGGTTATCTTTTACAAATCTACAAAAAATTGTATTTTTGACATATAAAGTCTCTGCATGATAAACTTTTAAACAAATGACTACTTCACCCCAATGCACTGAATAACCTAAATATTTTTTGTCAATGGGACAAAAACAGATATCAAATTAATAATCCAAAAGAAAACAGCAGTCACTTATACATGCAGATCTGTGTACCGAATGTATTAAGTGCTACATTTTTTAATGTTAGTAGTGTAAATCTCAACAATTTTTTAAAACATTTTTTTATACATTTTGTATCAAAAGGTAACATAAAAAACTTTTTTATAGCTAAAATAATTAAAATGCAAAATTAACCCTTTTGCAGACAGATAATTTTTTTTGAAATATCACTCTGCCTGCAATAAGATTAAAAATTAATTTAGCGCTTTATTGAAAACTAGATTGTTTCGGAATTTCATTTTCAAAGAAAATATAAAAATGAAAAAAAAAATGCTAATTTGGAAAAACCTTATGCTAATCAGTGTCCAACAATCATTTGGCTTTAAATCTTTGTTTAGAGAATGAGTTGAAAATGACAAAGGTAAATGTCTTATCTACTCTAAGTGGTGGTAAATGTCTTATCTACTCTAAGTGGTGGTACACATACCTGTGCTGATACACAAGTTACCAACAGGTGATATGTGGCAAGTTTCACATCATCATAATATATATATAACATGTAATATAAAAATTGTGCCAACTTCTATTATATTTTTTCAGCATAAATTAATGTTACTGCAGATATTCAAACAATATTTCCCAAGATCATAAATAATATAGCACAAATATGGTATCAGTATGTGGTACATTGGAAAAATATTCTGGTAGAACACCATATCAGATAATTTGAGAAGAGGTCTTAGAGGAAAAAAACTTCAATAAAAAAAAACAATATAAAAGATTCACCCCTGAAAATTATTTTTTTTTAACTAGCAGTTTTTAAGAAAAAGAAAAATTGACTAAGAAGAAACAAGAGTTTCACAATAATAAAATGTTTGGTTTGGTTTGGTGGCATATCAACCATTGTAGGTTATTTAATGCCAAATCCATTTTTATACATATAAACTGTTCTATTTCAGACAATTCAGTTTAGCATAAGGACAGTTTTTTGTTTATACACAGCTATATGTTA
The DNA here is from genome assembly GCA_963585895.1 of Sepioteuthis lessoniana. Lineage (NCBI taxonomy): Eukaryota > Metazoa > Mollusca > Cephalopoda > Myopsida > Loliginidae > Sepioteuthis > Sepioteuthis lessoniana. Next base: position 27,596 of record CAUZXS010003245.1, on the reverse strand, counting down.
AAACAGTTTTATTTCAAACAATTCAGTTTAGCATAAGCACACAGTTTAGTTCTATTTAACTCATAGATAGGATCCTATCAGGTGCTACTACTCCGGACTAGAGTGAACCTGGGAATGATGGCAATAAAGGGATACTGTGCATTCCCCAAAGCTCCAGCATTACTGGAACCTTACCATCAGATAGTTTAGTGTCATATCCAGGACACTCGTTAGGGAAGTCTTACTCCACTGCAGTGATGTAGTTGGAGTATCCAGCAGCCCCAGCCGAATGGGCCAAAAATGCATGATAACTTTTTTTTATATTCCTATTTTTAAAAAAATAATTAGTCAATATTCATATATAATCACTTTTTAAAATTTTCACACAGTCAACATTTGCTTCAACCCATTAAAATATGTGAAAACAGAAATAATTGTTTTTTGGATCAAAATTTTTTATTCTAAAAGTTTTTGTAGTCAATGATAGACAATGCTGATAATGAAGATTATTTTTATTAATTAATTTAGTAAACCTCTTGGTTTGTTTATCCTTTGTAAATTTCACATAGATAAAACTATAAATGCATTGGGATGAAAATAATTTTGATAAATTAGATAATTTAGGAAAAAATAACATAAGCAGTGACCTATGATAAGTTGACAATTTAGACACAAAAAAAAATTCATATTCTGTGTAATTTATGATCAAATATATAATCAAGTTTGAAGGTCTGTGACAAGATAGATATTTGTATTTACATCAACAGATTTGAATAAGAAAAGCATCTGTTAATAGATATGCTAATAACTCATATACAAATACAACTTATCTAAGGTTTTTTGCATGCATATTTGCAAATTTATACATAGTTTAAACACACACACACACACACCCAATAAATATTTTTAAAAATTAAGGAAAAAAATGTTAATGAACAAAAGTGAGATATCCTATTTTATAAACATTTAAATGTCAAAACAGTTCTATTTCAAACAATTCAGTTTAGCATAAGCACATAGTTTAGTTCTAGACAGGACCCTATCAGGTGCTACATCATTCCAAGCCAGAGTGGACCTGGAAGCAATGGCAATAAAGGGGTACTCTGCATTCCCCAAAGCTCCAGCATTACTGGTGCCTCACCATCAGATTGTTTAGTGTCATATCCAGGACATCCGTTGATTTATCCCAAGAGAGACAAATGATTGCTACTAAGTTTACAAGGAATAGAGTTAATAAAAATAAAATTTGGCTGTAACTAAAAAAATAAAATACAATCAGCTGAATAGATATTCTGATTCTATAGAACTTCAGTTCTGGATAGTTTAACTTAACCAAGTTCAAGGATGATAGAAAAGTAAGAAAAATATTTAGAAAAGAAAAAAAAAAACTTTATTTCATTTGATAAATACAAAAGGCTTGCAGAAAAATAAAGCAAGTTAAATTGATTTACAAATCTGTAAGCAAACTAGTAAATCTTGCTTCATATCTGGTTTTTCTTTTTGTAATTTCAACCAGACATGTAGCAAATCTGTCACATTTTCGTCACCTTAATTTTTATTACTTGTTATCAATAATTTTCATGATAATCTTTTGATTAAATACACTATAATCAGATAAACTGAAATTTTTACATGTCTAATTGCCTCAAATGATATATACTCAAAAAATTTAATCTGTATATATCAATGTCTGTGGGTATTTTAAAAATTATCACATAGCTCCACCATCAGAAGCGCTCACTATGTTTATTTATAGGATATAAAACCTGGAGCTTTCATGAAATTAAGCCAACAGATTTATTGATTATAATCCTAATTAGATAAATATATCATATTTTGCAATAGAAATAGATAAATTCTTTTCAAAGGAAAATTGTTTCAAACTGACAAAAGGAAGAGAAATTTTTTTATTCTTATTTTATATACGTTTCAGACTTTTTAAAACTTTAATATCATCTTTGAAAAAAAAATTCATATTTCACTACTGACATGCTTGACAGGTAATTATTAACCTGATCCAAAGTAATTAAAAATAATATCTTTAAGAGGCTTATTTAATAGAACAATTCATTAATTTTAAGATATTTGATACAGTAGCAAAATCAAAACAGCCTCTATTTATTTACTTAAACTTTCACAAATTGTTTATGATTAAAATCTTATAAGTTAACTCCTTTTTAATTTCTAATTACAAAAATTAAGTATAAAGGATTAAAAAGTATGTATAGATGAAAATAGATAAAATTACAGACATGTTCTGGTAATTTATTTGCCTTTAAAGAATATTTCTCCAACACATGTAGATACAGATGACATTCATTTGGTTGCTGAGCAAAGCGACAGGATTCATGTCAAATTTAGGCCATGCATCAATTCAATGTTCTAAAGCCAAAAGAAACAATTCCTTCAGATAGACAAACGGAATAATCATTGGTTAACTAGAAACAACTACCAAACCAGTTCATAACTATTTCTATTGCAACAAATATTGTTATTTTACCTCAAACAAGTGTCTTTCTCTTCAAATAAATATGCTATACTTCTCCCTTAATCTCTCTCTTTCTGTCAACATTTGCATCCTAACATTTCTCTGATCACATATGCATTCTTCGCCTGTCTTCCTCTAGTTATATCTAATTTTTCTCACTGATTACAACTTATTTCCTCTTCTTATCATCATCCTCTGTCTATTTTTCCTTGAAACTAAGATATAAAATAGAATATAGTATAATATATCTATAATACTTGAATCCTTTCTACCAATTTTGTTTAAGTAAAACAGCCCTATAAACAAAACCTCAACAAAATGACAAAATATTTTCAAGGTTAGATGTTGAAGATCTGATTTTTATATGTATATATGTTATCATAAAATGTCGAAGTATCATTTTTGTTAGTGTAATATTGTTAAAATACCCAAACTGATATTTCCAATTCAATTTCCAACTTAATAATAGTATAGGATCTGTATCAGTACACATCTCAATCATTATAATTTCTCAAGATAGATATCAAATGCTAATTATAGAGTACTATCCTTTATATTATAATCAAGTATAAATAAGTTCTATACATAGAACAAGACTCATAATAAATCTTAATAACTCCTGAAGGCAGTCTTTGAGTATCAGGAGTAAAGACAATCACAGAAATTCACACTAATATAGACACACAACCAAAAATGTACATATATTAGTTCTATACTTCAAATCAAAGCAAGTGACAAAATTCACTAATTAAGATATCTCATTATAAAGTAGAGAGTAGACAGATTTTATAAGCCACTGATGGTAAATTAGAATCAAAGAGCTTCATGAATATATATATTCTTTTTATAAGGCTTTGTTTCAAAATTTTACCCTCATAATGAACTCATTTTCAAAAACATCTACAATGATTTAAACATCCAACTAAATAATGAATTCATCTGAAGAGAAGTAATACTAAGTTGTATATACCAACTACATTTTCACTAATTGAGCTAAAGTCCAATCCATTCCAGTCTTCTTTTACCAATATTCCATCTCTTTATTTTTTAAATTTTCAATTGTCTAATCTATAAAATTACATTTTTTTTCCAGAATAAAATATTCCTCTCTTTCAATAAATATCCACATTGCTAGCATTCTTTTTACCTCCCATTTTTCTTAACTTGTAAATCTTTCCTCATGCTGGTCTGTATTTCTGTCCTTTATTATCTGTCTATTCACATCAGCTCAAAAAAAACAACAAAAAACATTACAATTCCAAAACAACTTGGGCAGTAGCTAAGAATGTAAGCAATTGATTGTCCCTTCAAGACACATTGGACATGTTACTGGAACACTTATATGCTATTCAATACTGATTTGAAATTTAAATTTTACTGGGAAAAAAGTTCCACTCCTTAAAAAATGAAAAAAATATTTGAACTTAAATACAAAGAAAGAAAAACATTTTGATGGAATTAGCACATAAAAATGAAAAATAAATAAAAAATAAACACACCAAAAGCCAACATGTCTTCATTTTGGGGCAAATATTTCCATTAGAGCACCCCTGAAATATGCCTTTAAGGCATATGCCAACTTGGTTTTCAGTCCAAATTAAATTCTCAACTCCCTTCACCTCATAAACATGAAAGAAATCACTCCTGTAATTCATTTGCATATCAATTAACTAGGGAAAAAAAGAAAAATATTATCACTGTATATGTTTTTTAAAGTTTGTTTTTTCTCCTAAAAGTTTTTCTGCTTGATTTGATTACACTATTCATAGCACAAATAGCCACTCTCTGTATCATAAATTAAAGAGCAGAAATTACTGAAAAGTTTATAACAACCAAAGTTATTTAAGTAATTATTATCCATATAGGAAGAGTATAGTTTGGGCCATAAAACTATGTTGAATTAAAGCTCTACAGAAAAATTATGAGTGCATGTGTTTTTAACAAAAGACTAAGCATAATATTTTTTCTTTCTATATATTTAGATTTAGGACTGTTTTAAAAACCAGTAAGAGAAAAGATTATAAACTAAAATAATTTGTTTTCTTTTTTAGATTTGTAAGTTGCCCCCAAAAAGAGCAAAGTCATTTTGGACATTTGTTTCTTTAAAGCGCATCATATTTGAAATGGCATTTTAGATACTGCAATATGATACAGCTAAAGTTAACAACAAAAAAGAATTATCAGGCCAAACTTTGACAGGTTTTTGTTCAAATATTACTGGTATATCTAGTCTTGAAAAAAAACAAAAAACAAAAAAAACAACACACACTTACACACAGATGATAAAATATTTTCTTTGATACAAATAAAATATACATAAAATTTCTCTGAAATCTACCCATGTAATGAAAAAAAAATTCATAAAAAAGGATATTACAGTACAAAGCAGGAAAGGATTGACACCAATGTATTTAATATGTTAATTACTGGAAGATAAAGAATAAACAAAACTTTTATGAGGATTTTAAATATTTTTGCTTATTAGTTCATTATAGATAATTAAAAGCCTATCTGTTTACAGTTTATTATATAAGAATTTCAACATGATTGATTGATAATTCTTAATCTGATTTGTTCAATAAAGAATCTTTATTCTTCTTACCATACGTATTTTTGTAACAGCATATGATAAACTTATTGGCTTGCCTATTCAATGTCTCTAACTGCTTAAAAACTTTCCCCTCAGTCCAGTAAGAATATATATTAAATTTGGCAGCAGTACATCAAACCATTTAGTCACCAGGAGAAGAAATATATGCAAACACATAAAAACTGAAAAATCATTACTTACAATATTATCACTTCTATTGCTGAGACTAAGTTTCATGTGGTAAAATGCCAGATTATGAAAAGCCAAAGCTTATGCTAGTAATGGAAGTAAATGTAATCTATGTTTTGAGGAAAAATTACAAATTATGATGGATACCTATTAGCAATTAAATAACTGTAGCTAATTATTAGCAAAATGTAAGCATTAATAAAATTCTTATGAGTGAATTTAGCCCCCAATTAGGTTTTACTGTACACCTGTTGTAATAAACTTTTTACAGTGATGCTGGGTTTGAGTATCTATTTAGGTATGTGATATATACAGTATGTGTGCATTCCCCACCGGTTTCCTTAATTTCTCTTTGAACTATTTTTCTTTTCATTTAAAAACACTCTTTTGTTTCTCCTCTGTCTACTCCATAATTCCTCCTCCTACTGTCTTGTATTCTTCTTGTCCAGCATGTCTTCACATTGCTATACATATTTATATAGTTAAGCTTTCAATGAAACCCTCTACCCTGTCTGATGATTGTGTCAATCACTTTTTAGTTTTTATTCTGCTCTGTTCAAATGCATTTGAACACTGATTCTATTGCTTTTGCATACTAACATATTTTTGGGGTTCTATTTTGTAAATTTCTGCAGTGGACATGGAATGAGTTTACTTTTTAAATTATGCTAATGCTTTTGTGAAAGGCATGAATGCATTTCTTCTCTCCCACCAATGGGTAAATAGCAGGGCAGATTAGCCTCTTTAAACTTGATATGGTAGCCAGCCGAGGAGAAGGAAAACTTTTGTCACACATAGATTAAAAAAAAAGATTCTGAAGAAACTATTCTTATAGGAAAACATCAATTTAATTTTTTATATTTTCTTCCTTTTCTCATGCCAATAGACAGACACAAATAAGTAAAAAGTATGAGCTTTCTGTATTCCTTGTAATAAAACCAGAGTTTGTAAATCATTACAAAATTCCATATTCAATAACCTACAACAATACATTAAACATTAATCTCTCAACTAAAATACTTCAAACAGATTAAACTTGCATATTCATATTTTTATAATATAAATGATTAAAATATATTTTTACTATTTAGAAGGGCATAGAAGTGTTGTGGCTTTCTGAACATCAGAGCATCTGTGATATTATGGTTGGTTGGGTTTTATGGCATATCATCCTTCATAGATTATTTGATGCCAAATTATATATATATATATATATATAACCTAAGATTTCTAAATGAATACTTTGTAGATAACATTTTAGATAAACAGGATTTCATTTGTTTGCACACAATTAAATGGTTTCAATTCATCACATTTTTTGGAACAATCCTGTCTCTCTCAAGAAGGACAGAACGTCTTCCATTTTGACGTTCTTGAACAGATTGCTCAAACTATTCACCTTGAAAAATCACTTCCTGATGAGAGCAAATTCTCTACATTCTATGAGAACTCATTTAACAGTGCAAGGCTTTTGACATGTCAAACACTGCATTTGTTGTTCCTGTTTCAGTATAACAGGATAAGCCTTGTATGACCAATGTGCAATCAGGATTTAATTACTTATTCTCTTCTTGATTTTCTGAAAGCAGGTCTCCATTCTCCCAAAATGGGTTGGATCTGGAAGAGTTTATTGTGGATGTTATTATTTCAGCATTGTTGCCATTTTGTGTAAAGGAGGTTATTGATTTTGAGTTTCAGATCAGTATATAGAATCCTGAATTTGTTGCGAGGCAGATCTAAGGCCAATCTGGCTTCCAAGTCTGCTCTTTCATTTCCTCTCATTCCAATGTGGCTTGGGATCCAGCATATAAGTATTTCTTTACAATCTGATATTGAGTCTAGTCTACTCAACAGTTTAATAATTAGGTGGTTCTCAAGTTTTTTATTGCTTAATGATAGAAAGACCGAGAGTGAATCTGAGAATATGATAAATTTCTTATGTTTGCTCTTCAAGATGATGTTGAGAACTAGGTCTATTGCACAGGCTTCTGCTGTGAAGATGGAACTTTCCATTGGAAGAGCTTTCTTAAGAATTATTTTATTTATAACAGCTGCGCACACTATTTCACTGTTGTCCTTGGAGCCATCCATAAACACATATAGATGGTTGGGATGGTGTTGAAGGATTTTATGAAATTTCTCCTGGTTAGAGCTGGGATGGGTTTTTGTTTTGAGGAGTTCATTCAGTTCGAGAATCACTTCCAGTTTTTTTAATGATCCAGGGTGTTGTTTGAAGTAAGATGCTTTCATGTATATTTGTTAGGGAGATTTCTGATTCTTTGAGACTAGACTTCATAAGAAGGCCAAAAGGTTTTATTGATTTTTCTTTTCTTTAAAAATGTTGCTTGTATTTAGGGTTGAAGGTACTATTTACCAACCCCTCCGCTCGGGCAGGATATGACACAAGGTCAATTTTTAAGTATTTAGGGTTGAAGGTGCATTCATAAGCTGGGTTGGGTGGGCAAGATTTGAGTTTTGTATAGTATTGGAGAATCAATTTTTCACATCTGAGTTGTAGTGGTACTTCATGGACCTTGATGTATAGGCTGTCAACTGAAGAAGTTCTGAAAGCTCCTAAGACCTGTCTTAGGGTCAAGTTGTTTGAGGTAAGACCTCCTGGCAGATCTGTACATAAAAATGCCATGGTCCAGTTGTGAGCAGATCAGTGACCTGTATAGTTTAAGGAGCGTTTGTCGGTCAGCTCCCCATTCTGTATGGGCAACTACTTGCAGAAGTTGTTGGGCTTGGGTGGATTTTGTTTTTAAGTATTTCATGTGGGGGATAAATGTTAGTTTCTTGTTGAATATAACCCTAAGGAATTCATATTCATTAACAACAGGTATCTCGGTATCTTCAAGTTTGATGGCAGGGTTATTGGGCATTTCTCCCAGAGAGCAAAAGTGCATACATTGGGTTTTGGATCTAGAGAATTTAAAACTGTTGCATGTTGTCATATTATGTAATATACTAGGGACAATTGGCTATAGAAAGAGTTAACTTAACAATAGTTGCTAACAGGATACATTTGTCCACAGCTCAAGAGGAAATAGAAAAATGTTTTCTATTAACAAGATTGTGTGGAAGACTTGATTAGTTCTTATAAGAGCTGTAAGTTATGTCTGCATGGATTTTACTATAGAAAGGTTTTGCCTGAAGTATATATGTCATTTTTGGCTGGTACCTGACATATGAGGCCCAATTAGAGGATATGCATATGGCAATTAAATGCTATAAAATTTTAATACAGACAAACCTAAACATGGTAACATTTGAAAAATGGGTGACCTGCTTTTTTTCTTTAACTCCTGTAGAGGAATGCAGTGTTGAACCCAAGCCAATCTTCTTATACACAGATCAGTGGTAATCAGTAAGAGACTTTGAAAATGTATGAATTCTGAGATTTTAAAAATATACAGATTGGTTTTATCAGTTACAAGTTTTTTCACCTGAAGCTAATATAAACAATTTTGCTTTTATGTAGCCAATTATATTGCAACAAAGTAAATGATATTACCTGAGTATTGGTTAGAATTGATTTCTTTGTTTAATAGCATATCAACCCTTGTGGGTTATTTAATGCCAAAGCCATACTTGTAGAAGAATAGCAGTGAAACTATTGAACCCATAGCTAGGGGGATAAGAGTGTTCATACCTTTCCTAAGGTTATTAGTCCAAAAATGAATATAATAGCACAACTGAAGTTCAAATTCACTTACTTTGAGGCTGCAGTCTAGCACTTTAGCCATTATGCCACCGGTACTTTCCCAAATGAGTACTGATACAAGTATATATCAAGTAATTAAAATAAAGGTATCATATGAAAAGATGCTATCAAATACAATAACGGTATTACTAAATAGAATATAATAGATAAAAACCTGAAGACTGAAATACAGCAGCTAGTCTACTTTTATGGAGAGAGAAAATTCTAAAAAAATTAAAGTGGGTAATTCAAGAACTAAGAATAGAATTGATAAGGGGCTACAATAAGACATGGTGGGTTAAATACCATCTTCAAAAATGTTACCATGAAAGTGCTATTCAAAATTACAATCAAAATTTATGTAATGATAAACCTAAACAACCAGAAAGAAGAATGATTTATAAAAATATAGACAACAGTTGAAGACAGATGAATTCTAGATCCCTATATCATATCTAAGAGACAAAAATATACTCACCATGTATATATAATCATTACAACAGCTATCATAACTAAATTTATTAACAACCACTGATATTGTATGTAAATATGAAAATGCACAGATATGAAAAACACAGGGCCTTTAGAGAATGATTTTATTCATAGTTTGAATTATTTGCCAACATTAAACATTTTGGTTTTTAAATGTGAAAACATTAAACCAACATCAGCTTGTATGAATTATTAAGTGAAACAAAAAAAAATGTAAATTTAAAAACTATCCAAATGCTACATTTAATATTATTTTTGCAATAATTTATGTTGTTAAATGTTTGCTTTTGTTTGAAGAACTTGGAAATTTTAACAAGTAGGTGTTAAATAAATAAAAATGTTTCTTTATTAATCTTCAAGGTTTAGAGCAACATGATTTTTCATACTGAACGAAAATAATTTTTAAAAAAGTAATGCAGCAGATACATGTTCTTAAAGAAGAGTAAAAAATGATTCAGATCCCCACTCCCTCTCACTAGAGAACCATTAAAATATTAGTAACCATTGCAAAAAAACTGATATTTGCCAAACTTTGTTTTTGGCATTTTTTAGATACTTATGTAGATATCTTTTAATATTAAACTGTGGTACATTCATGATTGTACTATTTGATAAAAACAAATAATTTACAAATGAAAAAAAAAAAAAAAAAAAAAAAAAAAGGATCATTTAATTAATGCTTAGATTATATCTAAATAAATCAATTATTGCAAAAATCTTTCTTCAAAGTTTACTCTGTCCTCAAAAGACGACATTCAAAATCATCTTTATATAACTATTTTCTTATCGTCAGAGTATCATGAATACAGGACTAATCAATTTTTCTGACATCTCATAAACATGAATATAAAAGAAAATGGGCATACACACAACTGAAATGTTTTTAATATTATTGAGTGATATTTAAAATTTAAACCCCACCCCGACAATCTTAATTTTGTAGTATCTTTTATAAAATTCAATAAATTATGACATTGTACTACAACTAAATGATAGATTTTATATAGGTGAGTCAAAAGTTTTGCAGTATTTTAGTATGTATTATTTTGCAGTATATATAACACATAACCAAAACAATTCAAGGCATAGAAGTTACCTGCTATGATTGGTAGGATTGTGATAGTTGGTGTGCAAAAATGTGCACTGCTTTGTTCTACATGTGATTTGAAAGCTGCACAGATGAGCTTGCAACTTAGTCTAATTTGGGAACTTATGCTTTATGAATTCAAACTGGGCCATGATACTCCAGAAGAAACCAAAAACATTCATAGAGTAAAAGATGAAAACTAAATTGTCCACAAAACCATATAGCAAATCCTATGGTACTATTTAACACATAGCTGGGAGGATAAGGGAGTTCATAGCTTTCCCAAAGGTATTTGTCCGAAAGTGAACATAATTGTGCAACTGGAGTTTGAACTTGTTTATGATTTCACAGAATAGTCCTTTAACCATCACACCATGAGGACCCCCCCCCCACATTTTTAGCTTAATAGTTAAACTTGAATAATTCTAATTAATGAAACTAGCAAAAATATGCACCCTCTAGGCACAATTACTTAAGTTCTAATGTAATAAAATATCATATTAAATTAGAAAGACTAACCAAACTAAATAAGAATGCATATAAAAAGATTACTCTTATTTTAATTGATTTCTTTATAAAATTATACATAGGAATTCTAGAAGGTGTACATGCAAAAACCCTTGACGCAACAATATCATTGGTTGACTTCTCCAAGGCTTCGACTCCATACACAGAGGGAAGATGGAGCAAAACTACTCACCCATGGCCTACCCAAAGAAACCGTCACAGCCATAATAATGCTATATAAAAACACGAAAAGTCCACTCTCCCAATGGAGACATAAACTACTTTAACACTGTAGGAGGTGTGCAGCAAGGAAACACATTAGCCCTATACCTGTTTATCATCTGCCTAGACTATGTGCTTAAAATGTCAATTGATATAATGAAAGATAACGGTTTCAAGCTGGCAAAGGAAAGAAGCAGAAGATACCCAGTACAAACAATTATGGACATGGACTACACCGATGACATAGCACTTCTGGCAAATACACCTGCCCAAACTGAAACCTTGCTACATAGTCTGGAACAAGTAGCTGCAGGCATAGGGCTCCATGTCAATGCAGACAAGACGGAATACATGTGCTTTAATCAAAGAGGCAACATCTTCACACTAAATGGTAGTTCTCTGAAACTTGTGGACAAGTTCACCTACCTAAGAAACAGTGTCTCATCAACACGCGACAAGCAAAAGCATCAACAGCTATCGATAGGCTATCAGTCTTATGGAAGTCAAGACCTGGCCGATGAAATAAAACTAATTTTTTTCCAAGCAGTGGTAGTGTTAATACTGCTATATGGATGCACTAGCAGCCGCAGGCATAGGCCTCTATGTTAATGCACACAAAACAGAATATATGTGCTATAATCAAACGGGGGACATCTCCACTCTAGACGGAACCCCTCTTAAACTAATAGACAAATTCACTTACCTAGGAAGCAGCGTCGCATCAACCGAAAAGGACATCGACACGAGGTTAACAAAAGCATGGACAGCTATCAATAGGCTATCGATTATATGGAAATATGGTCACATCGATACTGCTATATGGGTGCACTACATGGACTCTAACAAAACGGCTGGAGAAGAAGCTAGACAGCAACTACACAAGAATGCTGTGAGCAATCTTGAACAAGTCCTGGTGGCAACACCCCACAAGACACCAACTGTACGGCCACATGTCTCCTATCACGAAAACTATTCAAGTTAGACTAACCAGACATGCAGGACACTGCTGAAGAAGCAGGGACGAACTCATAAGAGATGTACTCTTATGGACCCCCACACATGGCCGTGTAAAAGCAGGACGACCAACACGAACATACATTCAGCAGCTATGTGAGGATACGGGATGTTGTCCTGAAGACCTGCCTAGGGCGATGAATGATAGGGAGGAGTGGCGAGAGAGGGTCAGGGATATCCGTGCTACCAGCACGACATGATGATGATGATAACATAGATGCTAACTAAACATATAGAGAAAAAGCTTGATGGCAATTACACAAGAATGCTACAAGCAATATTGAACGAGTCATGGAGACACACCCCACTAAACAGCAGCTATATGGCCACTTACCACTTATCATGAAAACTATCCAAGTTAGATGAACCAGACATGCAGGAGACTGCTGGAGAAGTAAGGACGAGCTCATAAGTGACATACTCCTGTGGACCCCTTCACATAGATAAGCAAAGGCAGGATGACCAGCAAGAACCTATATACAATAGCTCTGTGCTGATACAGGACGTAGCCTGGAAGACCTACTGGGAGTGATGAACAATAGAGATGGGTGGCGAGAGAGGGTCAGGGAGATCCATGCTCGCAGCGCAACATCATGATGATAAATTTGAAGCAAAATACTTTTTAAAAAAAATAGCATCTAATATCATTTAAAATTAAATGATTACATTACACTTATTTGAAACAGGAGCTATAAATGAAGAATATAACAGTTTGGATTCTAGCTCTTCCCATCACTCCCAACTTTTATAGCTAATTTTTTCTAAACAATTTAATCAAATTAGTTATTTCTTTTTTCTTTTCTTTTTTTTTTTCTTGTTAATGAATTTTTGCTCATATTTATTAAAATAAAACCCAGCAATAAGAAATCAATAATACCAAGCAAATATTTATTAAAATCAAATTTTTAAGATTAATATGCAAATTAGTCTTCACATTCACACTGTAAACTGTTATTTGGTTTAATATATAAATACAACTTCATAGTTACGGTTAACTGTATAAATAATATAAAACATTTTCTAAATGATGGTGGATAAATAAAAACAAAATCATGGCAAATGTGACATGAATAACTAAGGCAAGTGTGCCATTAGTAGAGACATAATTTTGTTACAGATAGACACACAATCTCCATTATAATAAGATGTAAACTAATTTAACAGTTATGCTTAAGAGTAGGGTCATCAAGAATATATCAACAAAAAATATCGAAGTTCTATTCATTGAAAAAAGAAATGTAATAGGTATTTACAAATGTTTTCAATAAAAAACTAGTTCTCCATTGTGTATTCAGTGTTTTGTTAAGAAAAAATGACCATTGTGTACTTATGTGCATACCTAATATTTGAAATCAAGAATCCCATTCTTAAATACATTGAGATAAAAATTAAATGATATATAGGGTGCTTGATGCAAAACATTTTAGAAAATATATATTGACCAAAATGGAATATCCCTAACATAATATTAAAATTAGTTGTCTAAATTTCTGAGACGAAGCTTGATGATTTTTATCATTAAGGGTTTTCGGACTATTGTCTTCATCTTTATTGTATCCACAGGAGTTGCCTGTTCTGATTCCGTTAGCCATAACCGGGTACAAGTGTTAAGTATTCCTGTATTGTTACTCACCTGCAGTCAGGATTTAACCTGCAACCTCCTAGATAATTGTCTCCTCAGAAGCTTAGGGAACAAACTCCTATAACAGTTACACTATGTGCCATGCTGGTAACAAGAAGATTAGAGCTAGAATTAGTCTGAGAGTGAATTCATAACAACCGTTGGAAGAAACATCAACTCAGTTGGAAATCTCGAGCAAACTCACCCCGTTCCTGGGAAGAATATCTATGATAGATGACAGAACCCGCATCCAACAATATCTGGATAAATCATACTAACAGGAATTCCATATGGTCAAGGTGCATCAAATTACGAAGTTGGAGAAGATGAAAACCATCAATATGAAAATCCAATCCCATTACTCACCAGCGGAAGCCATTGTCAAACATCAGTAAGCGAAAGCTAACAACTCCAGAAAAATTAGTGCTAAACAAAGGTCTCAACTTTGCCATTACCGTCAAGTGAATTCCTTACTTAGATCTGATAGCACCGATCAAGGATGCAGCTTTAAAAATTCCCAAGGCAAGGGCTGATGAACTAAGATGGAAAGTGATACAAGCACTGGAGAAATCAAAGCCTCTGAAACCAAACATCTCAAAAATGGAGAGATAGGCTCTCAAATTGCTACAGGATGATAACAGTATCATAATACTCCCAGCTGACAAAGCCAATGCTACCATGGCAATGGATAGGGTGGAATACTCCAACAAACTGGTGGACTTGATTGGCAATGGTGGCTATTGTAAAGTAAAAAAAGGACCAGACCCTGAAGACAGAAAGAAAGGAAGCTTTCACAGATCCTAGGTAAGAATAAAGCTCTCATGCCACAAACAAAATACAGCTAATTCAACATTACAGTAAGCAACCACACATATATGGCCTTCCAAAAATTCATAAGGATGGTATTCCATTGAGACCTATTGTCAGCAACCGAGGTTCAGCATGTCACCCATTGAACTGCTTCCATGTGGAGATCATCAGCCCACTAACTGGTAAATCCTCATCATATGTTAAAAACTCAGCCCACTTTGTGGAGAGAATCAGTGATGCCCCCATTCATTCTAACCAGATAGTGAGTTTGGATGTTGTGAGTCTGTTTACGAAGGTACCTACTGATGAGACACTTGCTGTAGTACGGGATAAACTGGCTGCAGACCCCTTGCTGGAAGAACGCACTTGTATCCTGACAGATAATTTAATGGAAATGTTGACTTTCTGTGTGGAGACAACCTAGTTCAGGATGGGATCTGATATATACTGACAAGAAGAAGGACTGGCTATGGGTTTGCCATTGTCACCAGTATTGGCTAATATATACATGGAATACTTCAATTAGGATCTACATCACTAAAGCCATCTATGTGGCTTAGTTATGTAGATGACACATTAATTCTCTGGCCTCATCAGGAAGATGTTCAGATATTACTTGATCACGTGAACTAAATCCGATCATCTATACAGTTCACTATGGAGAAAGAGCAAGACAAGTTATCTTTCCTCAATGTATTAGTAACACGCACAGAGCAAGGATTCAGGTAATCTGTGTATCGTAAGCCCACCTTCATCGGACAGTACCTCCATTTCAACTCCAATCATCCATATACGGTAAAGAAAGGAATAATCTGTTGCTTACAATATCGAGCAAAAACCATTAGTAATGATACTGATGCATATCAAGAAGAAATGATTAGTCTGAGACACAACCTCCATCATAACAACTACCCAGAGTGCATAACATCGGCTCCAAGAAACCTCGATAGGAGGATAGAGGACAATACCCGAAAACTCACCACAGTATGTCTGTCCTATGTCAAAGGACTAGCCAAAAGGATCCAAAAGATATGTAGTCCATATGACATCAGGACAGTATTCACAAGTGGTTTAACACTCAGGAGATATCTCTTCCAGGTCAAGCCACCAACGGAATTCAACATGATCAAGAACTGTGTTTACTCCATCTCTTGCAATTGTGGTAAAATATACTAAGGTGAGATAGGTTGCCCACTAAAAGTAAGGCTAGAAGAACACCAGAAGGCAGTAGTACGAGGTGAGATTGAAAAGTCAGATATAGCAGACCATATATGGAAGGCAAATTGAAACCATCTGCCCTTATGGGATGACATTGAAATAATTGATAGGGCTGAACACTGGAGGATTAGAAGCCTTAAGGAATCAGCACATATGTTGGGCTACAATGACCTGCAGAGTAGACCAAGTATAGAGATGAATACAATATGGGAATCAATAATTAAAAAGGTTAGATGAAAAAAAAAAAATTCTGAATATGAGCACAGGTAAAAATATCATACATAATAGTAATAGTAGTAATCCTAGTCAAGTAAGAACATTACGTTTATAAGTCTCATAAATTCACTCTGAACTGTCCAGCAGGACACATAATGTAATGGTTATAGGCATTGGTTCCCTAAGCTTCTAAGGAGACAATCATCAGGTTCAATCCTGACTGCAGGTGAGTAACAATACAGGAATACTTAACACTTGTACCTGGTTATGGATAACGGAATCAGAACAGGCAACCCCCGTGGATTCAATAAAGGAAGTAGTTCAAAGTTCCATTAAGGTTCCCAAGTTCGACAAACACCTGAAGAAGGCCAGAGGACATATCACCCGAAATGTTGTGAAAATAACAATAAAGATGAAGACAATAGTCCGGAAATCCTTTATGATAAAAATGATATTAAAATGTTTTTTTCTGAAGAACGACTCTAAAAAATTAAAACTTTAAAAAATATTCAAAAAAATCCTCAAAATTATGTCAAGTCTAATTATACTTTTTTAAATCTATTTATTTTTTGCTAAATAAAATCGTCACAGTGTAAGGTATGGGAAGCATTTTCACTGAATGCAGTAAATGTACAAAGATAATATACCTTTGCTAATTTCTAGGGTCCTGCAAGTTTGAATGAATGTAACAACAAAAATTATCTAAGAAAATGTAGATAATGTTTCTCCTTGGTGTAAAACTATCACTGATGATAAATTAAAAGAAAGAATAATCACAAGTTTGTTCAAGTTCTTAATAATACCTCTTCAAAAAGAAAATCCAGTTTACTTTAAAAATTTCTCTTTTGCAATACAGATAACTTCTGATAACAAGTTTTATTATCCAGTAACTATGAATCTTCCAGCTTTCCACAAACTACTCTATCATTAAACTAGAGACAGTAATATGTGAAAGTGTATATGAAGGTAGAAATATACAGAAATAATTTTTAAATGATGACAAAGATGTAATCTGAAGCTGCATCATCATGAACATATTGTGCAATGTTTCAAAAATATCAACTCACAATAACATTTTTGAAAAATATTCTTCATAAAATATTTAAAAATGAGTGTTACAAGCAATTTTATAAATTAGGTTGAAATTTTCCAATAAATCACAAAAATAAATTAATTTAAGCTTTACTTTAACTTTTGCATCAAAAACAAATTTTCATTCAAAACATAACATGAAATCTACGCTGCTATGCTTTCAAATCATTTTTTTTCTTTTCCCCATTTTACGAATGTATATATGAATATAAATGTCAATTAAAAGGAAATGCCAAAATTAACAAAGTATAAAGGTTTATTTAATTTATGAAGGGTGGAAAATCGCAAATTCAGTATCTGATTCTGAGGGCAATATGCACCAGTAACAATGAATATTTTATATTATATACATCCATATTGTTTTTGTAGTCTACATATGTAATTGATATTGTCACTTTCACTTCTAATGTGTAAAAAGATTATATATATATATATATATATATATTGGTTCATTTGGGGAAAAAAACTGAGGAAGAAGTGATTTGGTTTTTATTTTTAGTACTTTGGTATTTGAAAAAGAAACCATCTTGAACAAAATGTAAAATGAATAGAATGAAATGTCAGAAGCCAACTAAAGAATAAAGAAAATGCCCAGACTACTTTCCTTTTTATTTTCTCATAAATCATCTGATGATTAATCTTTCCTGGATGTGGTAAGTCATTCAAAAAGATTTTAGAAGCCTGAGGTAAACCAGTGTGACTCCATTATCCTAAACACCACAAAAGTCTAATTGCAATGTATCAAGACATTCCATAGATTAGCAGCTGCAGATTTATGAAAATAATACAATTCAATTCTAATACAAGTTACAGGTCTACTTACTGATAATAACTGGAATCAATAGAGTTGACATCCCAAAATGATGACAATAATGACCACACAGGAGTGATACTAACTGTCAGAATTAGTCTGAAAATCAAAGTCCAATTATACCAAAATTATAATTAAATCAAACACATTGGTAAAACAAGTGAAGACTAGTTTTGATCTTCATGCAGAATCTATTTTTAGAACAGACAGTAAATACTTTGAATGGGTTATGGAAGCAAACATTTGATATACTGTGTAGCTTTTCATAGGTCACATCTAATGATACTACTAAAAGCAACATTAGCTGCAAGAGTACAGTATTCAAACCAAATAGACATTTTCAATAATTATGTTTTCCATGCATAGTGGTACCCCTTACATAAACAGCATGCACTCTGCTTCTATAATTGGTTTGAAACTAACCACCAAGCTTTGCATAGCCATCATACAAAGACCTATAAAACATTATTTACTGACTTTATATTGTCTTACATAATTATTTTTGCTAACTATATATCTGGATGATCTGGGATGTATTCTAGGCCTCAAACTGAGCCAAACACTATACTCATATGTACCTATACAAAGACATCTTAATTTTCTAAATATACATACTGTTAATAATGTCAGTCCAAAAAAATCAGTACCAACACATGATATAACCTTAGATATTTCAATATGCAATGAATGGCAACAAAGATACTAGCTGTTACACTTAGCAGGTGGTTTAATGAACATCAGATGCAATTGCAAAGATTCTTGTATAGCTATTTTTCAGTAGTAAGCTTGAATGTTGAGAGGTCTAAAATTTGACCACAAACCAGAAATACACACACTCACAAGTAAATTAATTTGGTTAAAAAATAATTGCTTTCATCATTTTAAACTTTTAGGTGTATTTTGAAATAAATAATTATAAAAAAAAATGTCCATATGATATACCATTTTCAAGTGTGAATTTCACTTCAACAATTTTTGCTTTCCCTGTTCATTCTTGATTATTTTATGTTGCATAAGATGAAAAAAAAGCAAATTTGTGTAATTCTATTATACAAGTTCAAAATAGGACAAAGCAGCATAAACAACATGTAATATTAACCAAGCATTTAGCCAGGAAACAGTGAACACCCAGCTCAATAAGTGGTTCCCAAAATTTTCTAACAAAAAAATAACCTTAAAGGTGAGGAGGGTTGTAGAGATCCTTCCCCAATTTGTAACAATTAATGACCATTATTGAAGGGACTTATGCAAAATAATACTAGAAATTGTAGATGAACTTAACCATTCAGCTGTTTTTCAAAATCTAAACCAAATTGAAAAATCAAATGTGTTCTCTATGAAGTGAATGGAAATCCCAAATTCACTATTATTAAGTGTGCTCTGTGCATCTTTTACACAACTAAAACAATCCATTTTTTGATTAAAAAATAGATTGGTTGGTTGGTTGGTTGTTTGTTTGGGTTTTATGGCACATCAACCTTTGTAGGTTATTTAATGCCAAATTCATTTTTTATACAAAGTTCTATTTCAAACAATTCAGTTTAGCATGTGTACACAGTTTGTCAAACATTTCTATTTCAAGCTATTCAGTTTAGTCAAACAGTTCTAATTCAAACAATTCAGTTTAGCATAAGTATGAAGTTTAGTTCTATTTAACCCATGGATAGGTCCCTATCAGGTACTACCATTCCGGGCCTGAGTGGACCTGGGAGTGATAGCAATGAAGAAGTGCTCCACATACCCCAAAGCTCCAGCATCACTGGAAACTCGCCATCAGATTGTCATATCCAGGACACTCATTGTGGGGGTGGGTCTTACCTCTCTGCAGAGATGCAGTCAATGTATTCATAAGGCCCAACCAGCTGGGCAAAAAACTGATAACTTGCCATGAAGTGGATGGGCGAAAGTAAAGTAACAAAACAATTCTCCAAACCAAAGCCAAATCAAAATAAAGTTATGATCACTGTTTGGTGGTTTGAAAATACATAAAGAACTACAATATTTGCATCCAAAATTAGTCAATTAAAAAGAACAGATTCTCTTCCATGACAATGTTCAAACACATATCAAACAAATGACTCTGTGGAAATTGAACTATTTTGCCAATGACATTCTACCTCACCCAGTTTACTCACTCTAATTAACTACCACTTTTTCCCACATCAACATCTTGTATAGGAAATCATCAACAGTCAAGCAGCAGCTAAAAAAGCCTTTAAAAAATTCATTGGTGCTAGGAATCCAGAATACACAGACTAATGTATTGTTGGCAACAGTTTGTAGATTCTAATGGCTGTTATTTTGATTAATGCTTTCTTTTCTGAGATATACTGTTTTAAAGTTGATGGTTAAAAACTGCAATTATATCTGCATGAACCAAATAGAAATAAAAACAGTAAAAATAGGTGACAGATATGAAAAAAAGATTGATTAATAAAAAGAAGGAATCAAATCAAGACAGGCGCAGAGTACTTAATTTAGCAATTACACAATCTGCACTAGGTTGAATATAACATCAATCTTTAATAGCTGTGTAAGTAATAAGCCCATTATTTTGCATATTTAACAATAAAGAGAATACAATTTTACAAGGGATTGCACTTAAATTTGAAAACTCAGGTAAGGAAGTCAAAATGCAAGGTCATCTGAGTATAAGCTTAAATATTAGGGGATTTCTGTTATAATAACAAAATGACACTAAACAGTAATTTATTTGTGCCTAAGTATTAAAAACAAAACTATTAAGTAAAACAATCAGTAGAGTCTACTGTGTGAAATTCACTAGTCAACGAGAGTCATATTTGTTAAAAATACATACTACTTTACAATATTTGTGGATTCTATAATTATATATCATGTTTTTGGTTCATTTTTACCTTTCTAAAACAGTAGTAAATGCATACATGTGACACAATGAACTATGAGTTTTAGGAACTAAAAATTCTGTAAATTCTATAACTCCACCCAATCAGTCAAGATGATATTTTTTAAGTAAATGAAAATTAATCTTATCATTAGGTGATGTTTGGGAAGTCTTTAATCATATGAAAAATATATGATGATTGGATATAAAAATTAATGCATGATATTACTTTATATATTACACAAGCTGACCCATAAATCCATCAGATTCTCATTGTAACAGCAGTCCATAATGATATTTATGCTTCTATTTAGGAATGAGGGAAATATTCTAATTAGCACTTCATATAAAAAATTTGGACGATTAAAAAAATCGAGTTGTAAATTGGATTGAAAATTACTTTATTCCCTAAGAGGATTTTAAGTGTATTGCTCAGATAAAAAACTGGCTAAAAGTGCCATTTTTGGTAGATTTTAGTGACACATGATGGTTGCCATCTCAAATTTAAGTAGGGTCATCATTTTATAACAACCAAGCAATATCTGTACCAGAACATTTTTATAGCTAGGAAAGATGAACCAAGTCAATATCACTTGCTTAGCTTCAACAACATACGCTTAGCTTACATCAATGGATATTATCGAAGCCCTAAATTTTACTTTAGAGTGGCCTCCTTTTAGACAGATGCTTTAACAAAAGTTATAGGTCTATCACTTTCAGTTTTATGATAGAGTGTCTTTTTAATAGATTGATGATATATTAAAGGTAAACCTATCAATACTGAATACAATATGGGAACCAATAATTAAGAAAGCTAGATGAAAAAAACAAAAAAAACTGAGTATGAGCATTGTTAAAAAATCATACATAATAGTAGTAATTCTAGTCAAGTAAGAACATTAAGTTTATAAGTCACAAAAATTCACTCTGAATTGTCCAGCAGGACACATGGCGTAACGGTTATAGGTTCCTTAAGTTTCTAAAAAAAACAAGTTAAGTCATCTACATTTGTCTTTCACAAATTTATGAGTTTGACTATTTTTTTACAATTACAATTTTCAAAAAGAAATTTAGACAAAATATAATTAATGCATCAAGCTCGCTGTCTTTATGAAGAAATACAGATACATATATACTACTAACTGTACATAAATATCAAAGTGTTTTATTATACAGATCCATTAATTTTCAATTCCCTGACATTTTATGAAGAAGTTGGTTCCTGTAATGATACAAGATATTTAGCTTTTTTTTTATCAAATTATTTTAAATAGTTATTGAGGCAGTCTAGGGTCATTTTTGCAATGTCAAGATTCTTCACATAAAATCTGTTCTTTCTTTATATTATCTCAGAGAATACCACTCAGAAAGTATGTATTAAAATAATTTTTATCTTAATAAAAAATGCAACCAACCATAGTGATGGAAACATCATCTTAAAGAAATATTCTATCTATACATGATTTAATCTTTCATGCCTAGACAAAAAGCAAAACCACAAGAAGATGTATATAACTAAGTTAAAACTGTTAAGTTCATGTGATATCAAAAAAAGCAAGACAGTTCAGTCAGCATTCAGGACAGTTGTTTGTCCATATTCTATTGGTTTATCTTTAGAGATGTAACTTAAACAATAACAGGATCTTAAAGAAAAGGTTAAAATAATCACCATGTCAGCAAGCTACAATATGAAAAGAGATGCAATATTTTTTCAAGTTAATTCCCATAAAAAGGGTTCACAGATCAATGTAAATGGATTTTTGCATTTGAAAAATATTCTTAAGACTATTCACATCATATGAAAAGACATCTAAATCGTAATTATTTTATAACAAGCATAACCTGTATATTAACAGAGCAGGATAGGGATCATTACTTGGTGCAGGTACCATGTAACCCAATACAACCAGTTGCATGTTAAATGAAAAGTAACAAATAAACTCCATTGCCTTGACAAATACCATCAAGTGAAACACTAGGTATGACACCTGTATGGCAGAATAGATTAGAAGAAATATCCTGAGCATTAATGTTGATGTAATCATTTGTGTAATAAAAAATCAATTATTATGATACCCATATTTTTAATAGTCATGCAATAAATCATGTAATGCTATGGAAGGAGATGATGTAGTTTTGTCACCAAGCAGTAAAATCAACATTTACCAAGATGTTAAGAAAGCAAGTGGTAGATGCTTATTGGATAATGACAACTTTGGCACAAACCCCCATTTATGAAGCCCATAGTGAGGAACAAACTAACTATGCCAAGAAAGACTAGGACACAGACTATCACTCTTTAGAAGTTGGGTCACCTCGTCAAAAACAAGACGATGCAATATAATATACACAGACGTACTCAGATTAGTATCCTTATCTTGGTTGTTTTATAATTAGATGTCAGCTGTCATACCTTCTGGCTTTCTTCAGATGTCAATTGTAGTTAGAACCCTTCTGGGAAACAAACCAACAACAATAGACACCTAAAGAACACCAGAAGGTACAACAGCCAAAATGGGACTATATCAGCAAAGAAGCGGACACTAGCTTCAGTACATCAGTGTATAATAATGATAACTCCTCATCTCAAAAATTCAGACAAGAAGAATATATTTTTGCTAATATTCCTATGAATCAAACTCACAACATGAGTCAAGTTAGCTCATTTTGACACTTTCAATAATTTAAAGAGTAATTTTCAAGATAACTTACTCAGACAACCGTTCTACTAGGAATCACAGTTGAGTAGTTCCAGAGAGCAGCAAAGTTCCAGTTGGTGCTCTCATGATGCCAATTTGAACTGAAATCTCATTAATATTTTGCACACAACTAGGAACTGTGATAAAAAAAAAAAGGCAGCAGCAATTTTGAGGACAGCATGTTGGGAGGATGTAAGACATTAAATACAAAACACAGCAAAGGTTTTTTAATAAAAACCCAATTTCTACATTAGGGAAGCTGCTGTGGGTCATGGAAAATTGTTCATAGCATGATTGATGCTCTCAACATTTCTTTCCATAAAAATAAAAAACAAAGAACATTTCACTGACATCACAATCAAAATTATTTTTCTGTACATCTAACTGGAATTTAGAGTCAAAAAAATAAGACAACTAAGAATAAAAATAGGAGAACATTATTAATATTTCTAAGATTCTTTAAAAGAGAATGTTGCTATAACTAAAAAGATGAACAATGTAATCTCTAGTTTAGCTTTATGGGTCTAGAGTCCAGATTTGGTAAAATGAGGCAGAATTTGGCAACTCCAGATGCTTTTGCTGAGGTTGTGAAGGTAATGAACTGTACTAGACTGTAAGATGCCAAGCTCAGATGCTACTCACCAGATTTCCATGGTTTTACATGATTTTGTCTGATCGTCAAGGTTCTTGCAACCTGAGCAAAATTTCTTGAGCTATTTTGTAACTGTACTGTTTATCACAGTACAGTAAAAAAAAAAATGGTTCAAGAAATTTTGCTCAGGATGCAAGAACCTTGATGATCAGTGCTTTCACTTTTTGCACAATAAATATTTTTGGTTACCTCTACAGTATTATGGCTCAGCTTGAATTTGTAAAGCATAAATTCTCAAATTAGACTATATTGCACATTCATCTGTGTGGCTTTCAAATCACACATTAAGTGAAGTGAAGCAATGGACAACATGTCAGTGTTGCAAACTAGCCAGTACAAAAATATTGCAAAACTTCTGACTGACCCTAGTATTTGCTTCATATGAAAAGGATAGATCTTTTGTAATGTTTTTTAAAATATCAAAAATGATCAAATATTATTTTGTGGTTATTCCTTTAAAAGGGTAAGCATTAAATATTCAAAAGAGAATTGAGCAGTAAGGAGAGCAACCAATGTACCCAATTACACCTTTGTTTGGAAATTGAACTGAGTGAAACAATAATTTATTATATAAAAGAGAACAAGATATTTTGGTTTTTAATGCCAACACTGTACAATTTGTTCTTTAATACATTTTCATAAGCTGAATTATATTTAAACACTGATAAGATTTCCAAAGTAAAAAAAAAGGAAAATAATAAAACCTATTCCATTTCAATTTCGTTTGCATGTTCTAAATAACACTGGAATCAATGTTCTTTTTGTTTAACTTTGTTTATTTTTAAGATACATCAATCTTACACCAATTTTTTTAAAATACTTAATCAGAAAAGTTTCAATAAC
>CAUZXS010003244.1:5000-13679 GCA_963585895.1 Sepioteuthis lessoniana | reverse complement strand
GGTTATTTAATGCCAAAGCCATCCTTGTAGAAGAACAGAAGAGGTGTTATTTGAACCATAAAATACTTTTCCAAGGGCATTGGTCCAAAAGTGAACGTAATAGCACAAGTGAAGTTCAAACTTGTTTGCTAGATTGTCGTAAGCCCGGTCAGCTGGAGCTACAGAGTATTCCAATTACATCTCTGCAGAGGAGTAAGACACTCCAACCAGTGTCCTGGATGTAACAGTAAACCATCTGATGATGAGGGTCCAGTTCTGGGGCTTTAGGAAATGGGGAGTGACCCTTCATTGCAATTACTTCCAGGTTCACTCTGACCTAGAGTGGTAGTACTTTTTAGGATCCTGTCTGTGGGTCAGATTGAATTATTTATTCACTCTGAATTATCCAGCTGGACACATGGTACAATGGATACAGGTGTTGGGTTGAAAAGTACTTCTAAGTGAAATCATCTGGTTGTTGTTGCAGGTTCAATCCTGACAACGGGTGAATTAACAAGGAATACTTACTTAGCCCTTGTAGTAGTTGGCAACCGTAGTCGAGGGCAACCGTAGTCAAGGGTGACCCGAAGGCTCCCTTTTCAATAGCTACTACACCGAGGTGTAGGGGAAGGCACTACTCCTTTCCCTGGATTGCTCCACTTTACCCTTAATACGTACCTTATATTGCTGAGTGTTAAGCAAGGAGGTATCAAGTACCATTTTTAAAGTCTTTGGCATGATGCGACATGAGATTGAAACCATGTCTCCCAGACCATGGGTGAATACTTTACCCACCAGACCAATGAGCCGGTAAATAAAGGATTCAGTTGATAGTTCTGTATGGGATCGCAAGTTTAACATAAAACACTTGAAGAAGGCTAAAGGACACACTGGCCGAAACGTGAATAAAATGATGAAGGTAATTGTCCAAATATTTTAAGTGATAAAAATAATCATTTACTATATTTAAGACGTTGCCAGGTGGTGATATTTATAACTGTTGAACTAAATAAATGAATGAACTTTCTACAAACTATTCACTTAACAATTGTATGTATAAACAGGTTTTGGTATTAATTAAACTTCAATATGCAGTAAACCAAATAACCTTTAACCTCTCTGTCCAGCACGTTCGATACAATGTCTTCGGGACTTTCTACCCGATTATTTATTAGTATAAAAATACTGTCTCATTTGCCCAGTGGCTAGAGTGTTCGCCAATGGTCTGGGAAACCTAGGTCAATCCCAGGATGCATCATACCAAAGACTTTAAAAATGGTACTTGATACCTCCTTGCTTAACACTCAGCAATATAAGGTATGTATCAAGGGTAAAGTGGAGCAATCCAGGGAAAAGACTAGTGCCCTCCCCTACACCTCTGTGTAGTAGCTATTGAAAAGAGTGCTTTCTGGTCGCCCTCGACTACAGTTGCCAACTTACTTACTTATAGTTGTTCAGCCTAAGTTACTTGAAACTATATAATTACTTTGACCAACACAGTGACATACGATTCAGAGTGTTCACCAATGGTCTGGGAGACTGAGGTTTAATCCCAGGTTGAGTCATACCAAAACTTTAAAAAAATAGTACTTGATGCTTCCTTATTTAACACTCAGCATCATAAGGTATGGATCAAGAGTAAGTGGAACAATCCAGGGAAAGAAGTAGTACCCTCTTGTACACTTTGATGTAGTTGCAATTGAAAAGGGAGCCTTTGGATCGCCTTCAACTACAGTCAGCCAACTCATATAATTGCTTTAAAAAAAGGACTGATTTTGACTTTAGATAACCCAGCAAGGGTTGACAAGCTATAAAACTAATTCATCGGTGATCACTTTTACATCGTCAGCTCTGTACTTATGTCATACACTTGGTTTCACATTCTGAAAGCCTTTCTTATACAAAGTGCAAGACAATCACGACTGGAGCAGCTTGAAGGAAATTGAGTTTCTTACAAAGAGGTGATGTGAAATTCACTTTGGTTTAATCCTTCACAAAGTCCCCAACCTTCTTCACTTTAATGGTACAATATCCAAATTGGTTTAATGAAGCTGACCACTGACCAGATTGCCCTATTGTATGTGTTTACTTAGCCCGTCCACCATGAACAGGATGGAAAGCAGGGTCAATTTTTGAGCAGGAAATAGTTGTTTTGAATTCAGTTTTCCTTCTTCCAACAAAGGGCAGATTGGGTTCTTTAGCTTAAGTAGAATGTAAATGCGTTGCTCATGATTTCGTTTAGAGAAATATATTGAAAATCAGAAAGGGATTGTCAAAGGTCAGGAATTGGTACAATGATCTCGTGGGTAGAGTGTTTGCCAATAGTCCGGGAGACCTGGGTTCAATCCCAGGTTGCATCATACCAAAGACTTTAAAAATGGCACTTGATACCTCCTTGCTTAACACTCAGCAATATAAGGTAAGTATCAAGGGTAAAGTGGAGCAATCCAGGGAAAGGAGTAGCACCCTCCCCTACACCTCGGTGTAGTAGCGATTGAAAAGAGAGCCTTCTAGTCACCCTCAACTTTGGTTGCCAATAATCAGGGATAGGATAAGAATATATATATATATATATATATATATATATATATATATATTCACACATTATAATAGCCTTGTTCTATCAATATTACTTCTGGACCATTGAAAACCCCCTCCCAGTCACCTGGGGCTGTGTCTCTGCAGATAGATAATAGAAACACTTAAATGTTTTTTCCACTTGAAACCATTTAATTGGGTACTACAAATGAGTTCTGATTCATTTAAAAATAATGTTACCTACAAACTATTTACAAATCATATATATTAAATGAATGTATAAACAGGATTTGGCTTTAAATTGCCTACAAGGGTTGATATGCCATAAAACATCTGTCTATATTAGAAATTACATAGAGAGCAAGGATTTAAATAATTTAATTGATAATTTGTAATGCATTTCTATAATAAAATAATTTCCAATGTATTTCTATTGCAAAATAATTTCCAACACATTTCTCTTGTAACATAATTTGTCATGCATTTCTAAGTTGGCCACTATGCCATGGGAACTCCTAAAAGGAGTTTGAAGGAATGAAATAAAATTTGCAATATAAAGGAATTTAGAGGGAATAAAAATTTATTATGAAGTGAGTGACACTAAAGCCAAGTTTAGTATTTAACTGGATAATGTTTTTAGGGGGCTTTAGTGTACAATATTAAACAGTAAGTTCAAACATTAAGTTCGGCAGCTTTCCAGTTCAGATACTGATTTGAACAGATAACACAGACAAAGTTTTTAAAAGGGAATTTTATACAAAAGAAACGAGAAGGAAAGGGATGGAAAAGATAAAGTGTTGCAAATTTTAGTGCAATTTGCTGGAACTTATCTGAGAGAGTGTCTGGGAAACAAATTAATTGAATTGGAGTATTTTTCTTTTCTTTTTTTTGTTTTGTTTTATTGAAATGTTTCAGAGTTCATTAAATTGAGAGTCTTCTTTAAAGTTCTTTTCTGCAGAACTCTGGGTTGAATTTTCTTTCAGGTGTTTAACTTGGTAGAATTTCAGTAGTTGACTTTCGTTTAATTTTATGTTTATTTCTTGGGAAGCTTCAGCCTGTTATAAATATGTTCTGGCTATTCAAGAAGTGAGTGATGAAACCCATCTGCTGGCTAATTTTTCCAGTTCAGTTCCCGAATTTGTACCAAGGGTTCAATAGTAGTTCTCGACAAAAAGATGAGGTAGCTTTTGGTGCCATATTGTCTCGGATTCCTTCTCATAAATACCAAACCAAAAATCACTTTGTTTATTGAATGACCCATGTATATCATTATCTCTCTCTCTCTTTCTCTCTATCTATCTATCTATATATATACTTCCCTGGCTTTTGCTGGGCCGTCTGGCATTCATGCCAGATGGGGTATCGAAATCAATAGCAGATTCGAGGCCGAAAAGCCCCCAGCTTTGGCTGGGCCACCTTCGGGTGGGCGAGCTGCAACCTTTGTATAACACTAGACCTTGGTGTCTAGTTCAAGCTATAACCCGGCATACATACCCAGATCCAGGTTTGGATTTGTGAAACTGCTTGCCTCATTAGACCCACATTGCACTTAGTGGGTTGATGTGCAGCACAGACCAGCAGGGTTTGAGTCTTGGCTCGTTCCCAACCTTCCCCTCCCCATTATCCCTTCTTTAATCGGTCTTCAGGCTTTTGACCTTGTGTCAAGTCCTGTCTGGTGGGAGGCAGCGACAAATATATATATATATATATATATATATATATATATATATATATAAGTAATGAGGATATTCAATAATTTTTTAACCTTTTTCTGCATTTCTTTTAACAACTACTGTGGACTCCTCAGTTGAGGAGGAAAAAGTTATATTAAAATTGTTTTTATCTGTTTTTCAATTGGTGACCAGGGTTTACTCCCAGGTCGAGTCATACCAAAAACTCAAAAAACGTACTTGATACTGCCTTTCTTAACACATGGCATTATGAGGTACAGATCAAGAGTAAGTGGAGTAACCCAGGGGAAGGTGTACCATCCTCCCCTACACTTCGGTGTTGTAGCTAATGAAAATGGAGCTTTCAGCTTGCCCTCGACTATGGTCGGCCGACTTACTTGATAGATTTCTATTTTTAATTTTTGTTATCGATAACTTTCTTTGTATTTTCCCCAATTCAAATTTTTTTTTTTTTGTTCATATGGGATATATTGATGGATATATGCTTGTGTGGATTTAATTCAAAAATAATTTGAAAAACAGACAAAAGGTATCATTTACTTCTTTTTTATTTTTTTTTTTAAATTTTCTTTTTTTCTTTTCGGAAAATTGTGCTAACCATGAAAAAAGGAAATTAATCATTTTTTTTCTTTCTTTTTTTTTTTTTTCCCCCAATGAATCAATTTTTAAACTACAAATCTACTTTTTTTTTTCTAATATGACAGATTCCATAAAGAGTCAAGGTTTTAGTAATTCATAATGCATTTCTATAGTAAAATCATTTCCAATATATTTCTTTTGTAAAATAATTTATCATGAATTTCTATTGTAAAATAAATTTGTAATGCATTTCTATAGTAAAATAATTTCCAATATATTTCTTTTGTAAAATAATTTGCCATGAATTTCAATTGTAGAATAATTTCTAATATTTTCCTGAAGAAAAATCATTTTCAATGAATTTCTATCTTAAAATAATTTGTAATACTTTTCTTTGATAAAATTATTTCCAACGCATTTTTGATACAGAATTTTAAAATTTACTTATGACTGTTTTTAAAAAAGATGCGGCAGTTAGACTGCAAAACAATTTTTGTCGAGGAATATAAAAATGATACCAAATGCTTGGATTTTAAAAACGAAGCATCTTTGATCTTTAAAGAATTTCTTAGATCAATATCATCGATTTCAGATTCTTAGTTTCCATGATACAGCTTTCACAACACTATCTTGTGGTCTTTGGCAAACAAGGAAGGTAATCAAACAATATCATGATGTGCTTAGACTTGGCACTAGGCTGCATAGAATGGAGCACTCAGTGAAAATCAAACTTACTACGAAGCACGATTTGCTA
This sequence comes from Sepioteuthis lessoniana, assembly GCA_963585895.1. Classification (NCBI taxonomy): domain Eukaryota; kingdom Metazoa; phylum Mollusca; class Cephalopoda; order Myopsida; family Loliginidae; genus Sepioteuthis; species Sepioteuthis lessoniana. The sequence continues at coordinate 8,138 of CAUZXS010003244.1, read as the reverse complement.
GTCGTGTAAAGAGTTATCTTAGTGAGAAATGGACACCACACTTTAAGTTTAAATTTTAGCATAGCAAAGCATTACAAATCATATAGACAATGTAGAAAGAGGATTTGACATTAAATAACCTACAAGGGTTGATATGCCATAAAACCTAACCAAACCATATATATTTAATATATATGTATAAAGAGGATTTGGCATTAAATAACCTACAATGGTTGATATGCCATAAAACCCAACCAAAACATATATATTTCATCATCATCATATCGCGCTGGTAGCACGGATATCCCTGACCCTCTCTCGCCACTCCTCCCTATCGTTCATCGCCCTAGGTAGGTCTTCAGGACAACAGCCTGTATCCTCACATAGCTGCTGAATGTACGTTCGAGCTGGTCGTCCTGCTTTTGCGCGGCCATGTGTGGGGATCCATAAGAGTACATCTCTTATGAGTTCATCTCTGCTTCTCCAGCAGTGTCCTGCATGTCTGGTTCGTCTAACTTGAATAGTTTTCGTGATAGGGGGCAGGTGGCCGTACAGTTGTTGTCTTGTGGGGTGCTGCTGCCAGGACTTGTTCAGGATTGCACGCAGCATTGTATAAAGAGGATTTGGCATTAAATAACCTACAATGGTTGATATGCCATAAAACCCAACCAAATCATCATCATCATCATATTTGGTTATTTTATTTATTTGTTTTTCTTTAGAGATGGTTCTCGACTTGAGTGTTACAGATTCCCAAAACCCACCCACCCACACAGTTGGCAAAAATATTTCTAATTTACAGATAGCTAAAATCTAAGAGAGATTTGAATTTGAAACTTCCTTGCGAATTACTTGGTCTATTGTCGTGCATATTGATTCCGAACAACCCAAATTTAAAATTATTAATTTCCTTTAAGACATTATTCGGATAGTAATTGGTTCTGTAGACAAGCCTTACATTGTAACAATTTATGATATTCCCTCCATCAAATTCATTTTAAATAAATGCAGATATTTAGAAAAGCTTAGGCGGCTCAGTTAGTGTAAAGGATGTCTGTGTAGGACATGGAATTGGCAACGCAAGTTCAAATCCTGGGTGAAGCTATTTGCATTTCACGTTATACTAATGTAATATAATGGCCAAGGGATTTCATTTTATATATCTTGCCTTTGGGTTCAGTTAGGCTGAGAACCTTTCGGCTCAGCACATGAGTTAGTTAGGTGCAAACATTAGCACGGGTGTTGACGCGTGCACGGGGAGTATGTGTCGTTCACAGAGGTCAAAATAAAAATCCCAGGGAGTGGATGTGACCAGGGATGTGAATGACGTCATGCACCGGAAGCGTGCGGGGAGGATTTTGGGAGATTTGAAAAAGTCGGTAGTTGAGAACTAGACTCCAAACAGGAAGGGTCGACTTTCGGGGCTCGCTGAGGCCAGACGAATTTGCGCGCTACGGGCGCCACACGAGATGGAGGGCAGATGGAAAAGCCAGAATAGAAAGAATGGGTATCATTCTCCTTATGTTAAGAACCTTTAAGCTCAAAGGTAATAAAAAGGTTTTGTACCTGAACTAAGAAGTTATGTTTTTCGTGTTTTGGGATTCCTATGTTCTATGTATATATGTTACGGACATTCTATGTACGTTTCACATATTCATGTATATGGCAATGTTACACTAATACCCTTGGGAAAGGCATGAATCCATATTTTCTCTCCAGAGCTCCCTATACTTGCAACCTTGTGCCAAGTCTATTGTTATTTCTCTTTCGAGCGTCTCATTATGATATTGTGGGATCACCTTCCTTGTTTGCCAATCACCACTCGATGGTGTTGTCAAAACTGTATTAAAAAAAAGATGAGAAAATCTCAGTGAGGGCTGACTGGGCTCTTTAGGCTGGGTGAATCAACTGGTTTTGGTGAAGGAAAACCCTGAATTCCAACTAGTAGTGCTTCCCTAATGCACTATTCTGTCTGTGGTTAGTTGTTTTGTTTTACGGCATATCAACACTTTTTGGGTAATTTAATGCCGAATTAAATTACAAAGAATGCAGTTTAGTATACAAGGATCATTAAATAAGTTTCCAGACTTTTTTTGTATGGGCACTTTTATTGATAGTACACACATGAAACTCTAGTCCCCTTCGAAGTAATCTCCTCCGGCTGCAATGCACTTGTTGTACCCTTCCAACAACTTCTGGAAGGCCCCGTGGAAGTTCTCTTGTGTGAGCATGTCAATGACCTTCATCACAGCCTCTTTCATCTCCTCAATTGTCTCATAACAACAGCCTCTGAGCTTAGGGAATAAGCAAAAGTCACAGGGAGCAAAGTCTGAACTATAGGGAGTGTGAGGAACTGTGTTAATGCCCATCTTGGTCAAATAGTCTGTGACAAAGATGGAGTTGTAGACTAGTGCATTGTCCTGGTGGAAATGCCACTGACCCAATTTAAAGAGTGCTGGCTTCTTGCGACGGAATCTCTTCCTGAACTCCCTTAAAACCTCAACATAGTAACCCTAACCCTATGGCCAATCATCTCTGGTCTATTGACTTCTTTACTCCTCCCACATCTCTCATCATCCCTCACAGATTCCGTGCCTTCCTTGAATCTCTTATGCCACTCAAAAACTGATGCTCGATTCCTGCAAGATGGTCGAAAAGCAGTTTAAAGCATCCCATATGTTTCTGTGGCATTTTTTCCATGTTTAAAACACAATTTTATTACATATTGTTCTTCCTCGTGTCCAGATTGGATTTTTGAAATTCACCAGCTGTGACAATCAGGCTTTAGTAGGGTGTATTCCAATTGCTGCTGTAGCTGTTCATTTGAAGCTGAAATCATAAAAGTTGGTCTGTCATCTCATATGATGTATAGCAATAACATACTATGATAATTTTAAATGCCTGTACAAAAAAAGTCTGGAAACTTATTGAATGCACCACATAAATATGAAAGTAAAATAAAAGTAAAGTTGTCTCCCTTAGTTGAGGGTGACCCGAAGGCACCCTTTTTAATTGCTACTACACTGAGGTGTAAGGTAGGGCACTACTCCATTCCCTGGATTGTTCCACTTTAGCCTTAATCCTCACCTTAAAATGCTGAGTGTTAAGCATGACAGCATCAAGTACTATTTTTTGAGTCTTTGTTATATCTTGACCTGG